>JAQIHA010000196.1:0-14866 GCA_028751875.1 Rapana venosa | reverse complement strand
GCTTTTGGGGGCCTGTTTGTCAGGGTTTTAAAGGGCAATGCAACACTTTTTTGCTATTGACAGACAAAAATATTGTTGTCTGAGGTTTGAGACGAAAAAAAAAGAAAAGAAGAGAGTTTGGAAAAACGTTTGACTTTCCTTTGCATCTTCCCAAAGGGTCTAATCCTTACCTTACATTGTTTAAACCCAAAAGGTGGTGAACCTCACGAGCTCACCCAAGGGAAACACACACAAAAAAACCCAACAAAAAAAAAAAAGAGCCCAAAAGGGGAACACCAGTGCAGCATCTTGCCCTGCAATGATTTTCTCAAATTTTAAAAAAAAGCGGTTTGACAAAATGGTACCCTGTGTACAGAACCTGTCCCGAGGTGTATCCCCTTTGCGTGGTGGGATGGCTTGCTCTTCAATGACCCCCAGAGCTATGGGGGCGGGGGCTTGGGCCTCTGGCAGGTTAAAACCCATGCTCAACAGGTCGGGGGGAGGGGGGCCCAACAAAACGATGCACCCGGTCCTCCGGGTTGGGGGGTTTGCACGGGAACGACCCATTATTTAAAAACCATCTTTCTGAAAATGCAACAACCTCTTACACGCAGGGTTTGGGGAAGAGCCCTCCTGTAACCTATACCGTGCGGGTGAAAGCCTCCGGGAAGCCAGTGCGCCGACAACTTTCTAACAACCAAGTCAACAACCGGATAGGCCCTGGAAATCAGAACCCTGTTGAAACCGGTAAAAAACCCGGTGAGTAAAAATCACAGGTACAACCAAAAGACCCTTGGGCCTTTCGGACCGATGGAATGGAAGGGGCAGACAAAGCTTGCGAGGGGAACACTAATTCCCGGAAAGGGAAAAGGCCGCCCCACACCAGGGGAGTACGTGCTGATGAGACCTGAACAACGCAACACTGCTACCCTGGGAACCGTGTCACCACGGACCCACAGCCGTTCAACTCAAAAGCAAAAGGTTCCATCGTTCAGTGCTACCCCCAACAAATCCAGATTTGAAATAAAGAAAACTTCTTCGAACAACCCAACCCCATCATGGACAAAAGCACCAAAGAGGGATCAAAAAAATACTAATGGGAAAATGAAGCCAAAAGGGGGCAGACAACACAAACAGGAAAACTGATCATGGGGGAACATGGCACTGGAAAACAAAATGAAAAGGGAGAATTTTTAAAACAAATTTTTGATTTTTAACGACCGGTCATTGGGGGGCACCATTTTTCCTACAAAAAGTCCACAAACCAATGACTTCACCCGGGCAAGACAAAAAACCCAAATTTGCCCACATCACCAGGGGCGAAAGGGGAGAAGGGCCGCATGGTGGGGTGAAGCGGGGGCAGATGCACCCAAACCCCATCTCTTGTTGTGCCTCCTCAAGACCAAGCTCAAGCCTACTCGACCGGGAGGAAAGGCCCCATCACAAAAGGGTCAAGTGCAAAGCCTGAAGGAAAAAAAAAAATAGAAAAATTCAGGCTCAAACTGGGGAACAACTTCGTGGCTTAGCTCCCAAAGGGGAAAACAGTCGAAGAGAAATGGCAGGTTACTAAACCCGGGAAGACAAATCCCCAAACGACGGGAAAAGGGAAACAAAAAATAAAGGAGTGGCGGGAAAACAAAACAGGGCACTGATCACCGGAAAAAACCTGAAGATCAGATCAACCAAACCAAAATCAAAAAAGAAACAGAACTGCAAGATGCTACGGGACAAAAACCGGAGTAAAGAGAAAGGGCAAGAAAGACAAGAGAAAATCATTGAGGAACTGACTCAGGAAGAAAGGACTGCAGAGGCCAAAAGAAAAAGAAGAGACTGTACGGGATCACAAAAACTCTCTCGGAAAAAACAACAAACCTAGCTCCCTGTCAAAGTAAGAAGGCAATCCAAATCCAGGTGAGGAGGACCGAGAGCAAGATGGGCAGAGCACTTCAAAGAAACGCCAAAGACCCACCCCCCAGCCGCCTGACACCCCCCACCTACTGAAACCCTTGGCATCAACACCGGCCCCCCTCCCAAGAATGAGATCCCCAAAAGCCAAAAAATCATCAATCGGGCAAAGCAGCAGCCAACGGTATACCCCCGAAGCACTGAAGGGGGACATCCCAAACTTCCACGAGATGTTATACCCACTCAACAAGATCTGGGAGCAAGAGAGGTACCAGAAGACGGAAGAAAGGCCATCTCTTTAACTGCCAAAGAAAGGGGACCGTCCCCCGCAACAACTGGAGAGGAACAGCTACGTCCCCCCGGGGAAAGTACTGCAAGGATCATCTAGACAGATGAAGAAAGCCGGACAAGACACTTCGGGAAAAGGGAGGTTTTGGCAAGACAGTATCACAGATCAAATGCCACAATGCGCATCACATTTGGGAGTCCTGGGGTGGAGACCCCCCTATATTCATCTTTGCGACTTCCAAAGGCATTTGAAGCGCGACAGAGTGTATTTGAAACTGATGCATCAATTGGCTTCCCCCAAAGTTACACCCTCACCAGCAGCTATATAAGATGCCCCCTGTCAATCATCCTGAAAGGGGAAAAAGACGGAAGCCTTCTCCGCAGACGGTGTTTTTCCGGGGTGTCGTTGTCGCCCAAACCCTCTTCCGTTTGGGGGTTGACTGGGGTAAAGCGGCAAGCCAAGCAGGCAGGAGAACCGGGATACAGTGGCCCTCATAAGCGTGAAGCCGGACTTCGCAGATGACTCAGCCTTTTCTCCCCCGGGAACAAGACGCCAAGAAAGACTTTGTGTGTTGCTGACGAAGTGAAAAAGACGGCCTCCAATCAACACGGAAGACGGAATCTGGGGTGAACAACAAAACACATGACCCCTGCGACGCAGCAAGAAACCCCCAAAAAATCACAATTTATTTACCCGGGCATGTCTCTAAAAAAGGGGGAACAGATGAAAAATAATGCCGAATCAACAAAGCCCGTCAGCCTTTAAACCCCTTTGGGCCCAAATTTTGGAGGCAACAGCCCCCCTCATTTCAAAAAAGCTTTGGGTCACAACCAATGTCAAACGGTCCACTTTATGGCTCAGAACCTGGGGGGTAAAAAAACCCAAAACCCACAACCCAGCTTTTACCAACAAATGCCTCGGTAATCCTCAACATCAGGGGGCCCAAAATCATACCAACAAAAAACGTGGGACGGACCCGACAAACCCCCCCTTTAGTCCATCATTTAAAAAAAGGAAGTGGGGATGGGTCGGCCATACACTCCCAAGCCTCGTCCAAAAGCACCCCAAGGCCCTTTATGAATCCCCAAAGGGGAACGGAAAGTTGGTCGACCAAAGCAAACCTGGCGCAGAAGTGTTGACGAAGAAACGAAGGCGCCGGAATGACTGGGCCGGCTAAGAGGATCCCCAAAACCGGTTCGTTGGAGGGGGGTTTTGCAGCCCATGTTCCCCCCAAAGGAAACCAAGGGCATAAGCAAGTGTACAGCAATCCAGCCAAAGGGTGTGTTTTGTAATTGGCACCTTTTCAGCCAGCTGTTCTTAAAAACTTTTCAAGGGTGATTATACATAAAGGACTTCTTTTACAGAAACCAACCAAGAGGGGGCTATTAATAGGGATCATTGAGCCGGTTTTTTTACCTTTACAAGGTGGTTACACAGCAATGGTTTTATCTATGCTCCTGTTTTTTTTTATTTCAAGAAGCCTCCCTTCCAAAACCACTCCCCCCGGGGGCGGGCTCCTCTCTTTGGGAATTTTTCCCTTTAGCAGCTTTGATATCCCTGGGCTTGGGCTGCACAGGGGAAATGCCCCGTCCCGGAAAATTGGGAGACCCGCACAACAATAATTAGGGCCTGCGCTCATAAGTGCATGACAGGGGGAAATGGTAGCTTACATAAGCATGTGCATGCATCCTTCTACCTCTTCCCTATTTTTCTGGTTCTCAAGTTAGTCAATGTAGGAGGAATAAATGCAGGGTCTAGTTTCTAATGGTAGGGTGTTTTTTTCAGGTGTTAAACTGCATGATCTCCTTTCCTCCAAGCCTGGCTATGTCTTTCAACACTTAATGAAGTGGATCAGTACATACAAAGGCTCACGTCCTTCAGATATCAGTGGTTATGTCAAAATGAATAAACATCCTCTAAGTCAGAATGTGGCTATGTAAATGGTGGGCCTTGCATGGAGCTCTAGCCTAAGAAGGGAGGGGAAATAGAATAAACAAATGAATAAACACACACACACACACATATTACAGAAAACAAAACTTTCAGTTTCACATACTCACTCACTTAAATCAGCTATGGGTGACAACTAAATCAAAGGAAAGTGACAGTGACCACAAAGCTCTTCATGAGGTTATATTTTATTAGACTAGTAAAGTCAAGTAACAACTTATTCTTATTCTCCTTCTACTCCAGACTTCAGTAGATAAAACCATCAGCATTCTATTCAGTATTGTACTACCGCAGATGGTGGCTCTCCTGCAACAACACTTAACCCTCAAGAGCATAAGAGCAGCCCTCTACCCCACCTACCCCCCTGATTCAAAAAACAACAAAACCCTGACCCTTCAGCCTTTGTATAAAAGTCTTTATCAGGCTGCCTCCTTCATCAACAGGAGTGGAATCTCTGTGAGGGCCATTGTCAGCGGTTATGATGGAATACCCAGAGGTCTGCAATGTGCCACTGTAACAATTAAGATCCCCCAGCTGTGGGCTGTGTCTGGGGTGGTAAAGAAAGGCCACAAAATACCTGCTGGTGGGGAAACGGTTCTTATCACAGTGGATTAAACAGTAAAACAGAACAGGTGAGGACAGACATGCCTTGATGTGAAAACAAACCTACAGAGGTGGCTGAGGTTACCTATACTGAAAATCAGCAGAGTGAAGAAGAACTATCTGTTGGTTTGAAAACATTATGTGCACAGTAACACACGTGCTAATGCCCATAATATCAAACCACCTAAAAAGACAGTGGAGTGGGGAAAGGTGCAATGCACACCATTTTTAAAATGGAATAGATACACCACTATCTTGCTTTCTGAGGCATATCGTTGGCTGTATAAAAATTGGTAAAGAATGTCTGTTTTCCTGCAGGCATAAAAACTGTTTAAAGTTACTGCAAAAATCAAATACTATTTCCAAACTCCTACAGGGCTTGGAAAAAAACAAAATACGCAGAACTTTCACCACCTACACAATATCATGCTCATCTTCATGTTGGGTACAAACTGACAAAACACACACATACAAGCAATCACACACACACACACAAAACACATACACACCCCACACAAACACACACACACACACACACACACAGCTCATCACATGTGTAAGCAGCAGATCCCAACCTAAATCCAGTTTGTTTGGAAAAACAAAAAAGGTGTACAGGATTGTTTTGAAACTCTTCCTTCCCCACCTTCTCTCATCTTCTCCTCTCCTCACCCCTCCCTTCAACCTGTACAAATCCTCTTAGGGCCCCCACCACCCCCTCTTTTCACCCGCTACCCTCCCACCCCCACCCTACCTCCATGCCCTCCCTCTCCTTCTGTTGTGAAGGTGTTCAAAGAGGAAGGAGGAGTGTGTGAGCAAATCAGTGAAATGAGAATTATGTGACTGAGGGATGGATAGTAAGTAGACAGACGTTCTCCAACAACAGTTAGGGAGAGAAAAAAAGACTTTCTGTGTGGTGGTGTGTGGGTGTGTGTTGTGTGTGTGTGTGTGTGTGTGGTTGTGTGTGTGTGTATGTGTGTGTGTGTTATTAAGTTTGGATTTTTGTTTTAATTCTTGTATTTCTTTTAATAATCTGGTATAATTTCTTGTATTTCTTCTTCCTTTTTTAAACAAAATAATCTGGTATAATAGAAGAATATAATTATGAAACTGAGAAGGAGAGAGTGAGTGAGTGTATGTGTGCGTGTGTGTTGTGTGTAGTGTGTGTGTAGTGTGTGTGTGTGTGTGTGTGTGTGTGCATATACTGTTTTTTGAATTGGAGGTAGGGGGCTGATACTGCATTTTTCATTTTCACTTAGTCAGGTTAAGAGTGTGAGTAAGTGACTGAGTGACTAAGTGTGAGAGCGAGTGAGTAACCAGGCGCATGCGCATGTGTACGTGTGGGTCTGTCTGTGCATACAAGTGTGCATGCGTGTGTACGTAAATGCATGTATGTGAGTGTGTACAACCATGCATGTGTGTGTGTGTGCGCGCGCGTGTATGTATGCATGAGAGAGAGATACGCACACACATGCACATTGACATGCATGCATGTCTGTCTGTGTGTGTATATCTAAATGTGTGTAGACAGGCCTTGATGGCAACTGTCTATTTCATTCTGAACTTTTTCCACACACATGCATGCATGCATGCACCGCTCTGTCCATAAACAAACGGAGAAAAACACAGAGACAAAGAGAGATTCAGATGCAAAGACAGACAGAGGGATCAACAGACTGAGATGAAGACAGAGGAACAAAGACAGACATAAGGACAAAGACAGAGAGACAAAGACAGGGGAAATACACAGAGAGAAAGACTGATGAACAAAGTCATGGGGACAAAGACAGACATAGGACAAAGACAGACATAGGACAAAGACAGACATAGGGGACAAAGACAGACATAGGGACAAAGTTAAAAGACAGACATGAGACAAATACAAACATAGGGACAAGACAGACATAGGGACAAAGACAGGCACAGGGACAAAGACAACATAGGGACAAAGACAGACATAGGGACAAAGACAGACATAGGGACAAAGACAAACATAGGGACAAAGACAGACAGAGACAAATACAAACATAGGGGCAAAGACATAGGGACAAAGACAGACATAGAGACAAATACAACATAGGGACAAAGACAGACATAGGGACAAAGTTAAAAGACAAAGACGGACACAGAGACAAAGACATACATAGGGACAAAAGACAGACACATGGACAAAGACATTGAGACAAAGACATACACGGGACAGATACAGACCTAAAGACAAAGGACAGACATAGGGACAAAGGACAGACATAGGACAAAGACAGACATAGGGACAAAGGACAGACATGGACAAAGACAGACATAGGGACAAAGACAGACATAGGGACAAAGACAGATATAGGGACAAAGACAGACATAGGGACAAAGACAGACACAGGGACAAAGACAGACAGAGACAGAGACAGACAGGGAGGGGAAAAAAGTCACCTGTACCAGTGGCATTGTTGGGGGTGTCAGGACGGAGGAAGGTTTGGCTCTGGGCTGTCAGAGCCTGGGAACTGCTGCTGTCGCTGTATCGTAACAACACACATCATATTGACAACCACATTACTTCAATGTGCCTGTGTTGTAACAACAGATATTAACAATCACATCACATCACCAACACTACTCGGTGAGTAGATCTATGTAAACACAGGACAAAACATATCACCCCTGACACCAAAAGTTGTTATAATAATCAATGTTTACAGCAAAAACAAAATGCTAGACTCGACATGGACTAATCGAAAGCTGCTAAAAATTTGCTGCCACATCTAACACTTCTCTCCTTTTTTTTTTCTTACGTTATTATTCCTGGGTTGTTGTTTTTTTAAATGTAAGTGCGTATTTGTGTCTAAATTACCTCATCAGGATTTGAGACCAAAGCTAAGCAATATATGTAACTAGGGGGGGGGGGGTTTTGAAAGGGGGAAAAAAAAGGGGTGGGGGGGGGGGGGGAAAAAAATCCCCCCGTTAAAGGGGGAGGGGGTTAAAACCCCCCAAAAAGGGGGTGGGTTTTTTGGGAAAAAAAAAAAAAAAAAAAAAAAAGAAAAAAAAAAAAAAAAGGGTTTTAAAGGGCTGAAAAAAAAAAAAAAAAAAAAAACAGAAAAAAGGGGGGGAAAAAGAAGGGGGAAAAATGAGGGCCCCCTGGGGCGGGGGGAGGGGGGGGGGGGGGGGAAATGGGGGGGAAGTTGGGAGGGGTGGGGAAAGGGGGGGGGGGGCCCTGGGGGGGGGGAGGGGGGAGGATGGGGGGGGGTGGGGGGGGGAGGGGGGGGGGGATTTGGGGGGGGGGAGGGGGGGGGGGGGGGGGGAGGTGGTTTTTTTCGGGGGGGGGGCCCTTGGGGGGGGGGAAAAGGGGGGGGTTTACCCGGGGGGGAATTCTTTTTTGGGGGGGGGGGGGGGAAAAGGGAAAAGAAAGAAACAAAAATTTTGGGGGGTGAAACCCAAAAAATTAAAAGGTTTTTGGGGCAAAAAATAAGGCACACGATGAAAGACAAAAAAAAAGTGATCTTGATCGGGTGTTCTAAGCACAAGAACTTGCACAAACGAAGAACCATGGGAGTTGTAAGGTGGAACAAAAGAGGTTGGGAGGTGGTTTTTTAAAACGGAAGAAAACTTAGGAAAAAATTCTTGGGAATTAAGTCCGTGGCGGAAAGGAAGGCAGTAATTGGATGGACAAGTAAGGCCAAAAAATTTTTTGAAAGTTTGGAAGGGATGAGAGGTGGAAGGGGAAGGGGGTTGAAAAGGGAGTCAGAGGAAGAAAGTGAGTTTTGATTTGGGGCTGATTTTTAAAATTTGCTTCGACGGTGAACTTGTGGAAGATTTTGATGATTATGGCTGAATTTTGACGTAGGAGGTGGTGTGCAGAAAATATTCAGAGTTGATGGGGAAAAAGATTAAATTTTTTGAGTTGGAATGAGATTTGGTTTTTTACGAGGCTGTTTTTTTGAGGGTTTGTAATCCTACCAGGGTGGTTTGGGTGTTGGAGTGTTTGAATAGAGGGTTTTGGGTTAGGTGTTTTTGGGGGGGATGAAGGGTTTTTGGGTTTGATGTGCAGTTTGTAAGGTTAGAGAGGCAGATTTTCGGGATTTAAGCAGGGAGGTGGGGGAATTTGTGTCTGTTGATGGGTTTTCTGAGTAAAGGGGTTGGAGTGGAAAAGGCGTGGAGGGTTCGGTGAGGGGAGTGGAGGGCGGAGCCTGGGTTCGTTCGTTGGATGGTGCGGATGTTACGTGGGGGGGGCGGTACGGGGGTAAAGGGTGGGGGTGGGGGGGGAGGTTGGGGGGGGGGGGGGTGGGGGGGGGGGGGGGGGGGGTGGGTGTGGTGTGTGTTGGGGGGGGGGGGGGGTGGGGGGGGGGGGGTGGTGGTTTGGTGTGTGGTGGGGGGGGGGGGGGGGCGGGGGTGGAGGGTGAGTGTGTGTGTGTGGGGGGGTGGGGGAAAGGGGGGTGAGGAGGTTGGAGTGGTGAAGGTAGGTGGTGTTGTGGTGTTTGTGTTATAGTGTGGGGGGGGCCTTCATTACCCGACTCACACCTCTCCAAAACACCATTAAATCTTCATATTTTTACGCTTAAACACAAATAGCAAAATTCTTTTTTCTCAACCACAAAAAACAAAACACCACACATACACACTCACACACACAAACACACACACACACAACACACACACTTACACACACACACACACACACACACACACCACCTGGCAGTCCTGTGAGCGAGTTGCTGTGGTTCCTGACACCATGGGCCTCCAGGACTGCCCCGCATCCAAGGGAACTGTCTGTAACACAGAAAGAGAGAGAAAAAGATGACATTAATATACACACGCACATTGCAGTTTCTATTCTGCTTTTCCTCTTTATTTTTAAAAACCCATTTTGTTACAGCTGTTGTTATTTGTGTTCATGATGTCTCTTGGTGTTTTTGAACAAATGTGAATTAGCTTGATAATAATATTATTTAAAAAAAGCAAATGTATTGCCTATTCAATGTACCATCTGGAAATTAAAATCTGACTTCACTAACTCTCTCTCGCTCTCACTCACACCAACACTCACATCACTCTCTCTCATCCTCACCACACACACATACACTCTCTCTCTCACTCTCTCACACACCACACACTCACTCCTCACTCACACACACACACCACACTCACTCTCTCTCACTCACCACATCACTCTCTCTCATTCTACACACACTCCTCTCTCTCTCACATCATCACTCTCTCTCTCTCTCACCACACAACCACACACCACCACACTCACTCTCACACACTCACTCACTCTCTCATCTTCCACACAATCACACACTCATCCTCACCAACTCACTCCACCACACTCTCTCTCTCTCTCATCCATCTCACTCCACACTCATCTCACACACACACTCACCCACTCTCTCTCTCTCTATCTCTACTCTCTCTCTCTCTCTCCCACACTCACACACCACACACCACACACACACATCAATCAAAAACCACTCTACGCTTCCTTTTACTGATTGAAGCAAGAGGGGGAGGGGGGAGGGGGTGGTAGAGGGAAAGAGTGGGTTCTGACGTGCAAGTGATCATCCATTCTGACATTGTCATGATAATGACCACCAATATCACACTCACATGCCCAGCTAAGAACTGAGACCCCTTCCTCCTTCCCCCCCCCCCCCCCCCACCCCAACGACCCCCACCACCTCTCCCCCAATCCTTACGAAAATCTCTCTCAGCTCTGACGTTCTCTGCCTCTGCCTCTCCCTCTCTCTCTCTCTCTCTCACACACCACCACCAACAACAACACACAACGCACACGAGCGTGCGTGCACACACACACACCACACACCACACACCAACTCATCACGCACGCTCACCACTCACTCACACACACACACACATCACACACCACACACAACCACACTACACTACACCAACACGTGTCTATGGTCTTTCAATCATTTTAATTGACGGCAGCAATCGGCAACCCGAAAGCGTATCTAAATGATCGGAAAACAACACATTACCATAAATTGGAGAGGAGAGAGAGAGAGGAGAGAGAGAGAGAGAGAGAGACATGAGAGAGAGACGAGAGAGAGAGACAGACAGACAGACGAGAAGGGGAGGGGGGGGGGGGGGAATCCCCAAGCAATCGGTAGTACAAGGACCCCCACACTCAAAGCGCATCTGCACATGTGTGTCTACAAGCATTGCATGCTACGCATGTGTAACGCCCGTTCGCGTGCGTGCGTAACACAAAAACACACATACATATGTACATGCAGCGTGCAAACCGCGCGCAACGCACGCCACACATAATTATTCTTTATCCAAAAATTAAAAAATTATAAAATTACACGGGGGGGGGGGGGGGGGGGGGAAAAGAAGACAGACAGAAAACAGAGAGAGAGGAGGAGAGAAGGGAAGAAGAAAAGGGGGAGAGAGAAGGAGAGAGAGGAAAAGAGAAGAGGGGAGGGGAGAGAGAAAAGAAAAAAGGGCTAAGAAAGTTTATCCGACCCCAAGACATTCTTTTCTTAAAACTAATGGCACAAGCACTCATCCCTTTTTTTTTTCACCCAGTCCCCGCGTGCATTTTAATTTTGAAAAGTTGTCATCCGCCCCCGGGGGCCCCCAAATCCCCCTCTCTTCCGAAAGACAAAACGGTTTAACGGGCCCAAGATTTTTTGCGGCGTTCAAAACCCAGGACCGGTTTTCAGTCTCTCCCAAGGAACACTGACGAGACAAAAGAGACAGACAAGGCTGCACAGACACACAAAAGCAGCCCCACGTGGGGTCCCCGGGGCCTGCTAAAATAGCATCCCCCCCTTTCGGAAATCTGTTGCTGGAATTCCCTTTTCTACCCTTTTGTTTCTGCCTTGTTTTTTTTCTTCCTTTACCTTCTTCGTCTATTTTTTCTGTCTTCTTGGTCCCCCCATGCCTTTTTTTCCCCAAGAAAGACTTAAAAAACATACTCTCCCCACCCGAATCAATGCGCGGGGGCCTGATTTGTCGGCGTTAAAGGAGTGCTTGCTTTTTTCGCTCATGTGACAGAAAACAGTTGCAACGTTGCATCAAGCGTTTAAAGAAGAAAAAAAGAAAAGAAGAAGAAGAAAAAGGGAAAAAAAATGTTGATGTTTTGATGTTGATGAAAAGAAAAAGAAAAAAGAAGAAAAAAGAAGAAAAAAAAAAAACCCGACAGAAGACTGACGCCCCCAGGGCAATGAAAAGAGCAGAAACGGCTGTAACAAGACGCTCAAACGGCCAACGGACAGACAAGAACAGACAGACGAAGACAGAGCAGAAAAACGGACCGGGTACAAAAACAAAAACGGGCTGAGACAACCTCAAATCAACACCTGAAAACAGAGAAAAGACAATTACACTTAGGAAAAAAAAAGACAGATAGAACATTTACGCAAGACAAAAAGACAGAGAGCAAGACACCCAGCACCCCCCCATAGGACAGACAGTAAAGACCAAAATCAAACAGCAAGACGGCAAGCGGGGGAAGAGAGTATCGGGCGACAGTAAGAAAAACAACTGGCAGCAAATACAGGTCTAACGGGCAGACAGCACAGAGGAGAGGGGGGAGACGAGACAGAAAGAGAGGAGAAAGACAGGAGCTCCTATTGGGGGCCGGGAGGCGGAAGGGGTCTGACACAGTCAATACCTTACACAACATTGTTTTTTTACGCACGGAAACTTTTTTCCCCCCTACCAAAAAAGAAAGAAAAAAAGAAAAGGGAAAAAAAGAAAAAAGAAAAAAAAAGGGGGGAAAAGGAGAGGGGGAAAAAAAAGAAAGAAGAAAAGAAGAAAATGACAAGGGAAAAAAAAGAAAGAAGGGGGGAAGGGGGGGAAGAGAAAAAGGTTAAAAACAAAGAGGGGAGGGAGCAAAAGGAAAAACAAAAAAGAACAGGGAAAAGGGAAAGGAAAGGGCCAAAAACAACAAAAAACAAAACAAAAACAAACCAGGGAGGAAAAAAGAAAGGAAAAAAAAGGAAAAAAAAAAAAAAAAAAGAAAAAAAGAAGGGGAAAAAAAAAGAAAAAAAAAAGAAATAAAAAAAAAAGAATGAAGAAAAAAAAAGAAAAAAAGAAAGAAAGAAAGAAAGAAAAAAAAACAAAAAACAAAAAAAAAAGACGGAAGGAAGGGGAGGGAAAAAAGAAAAAAAACCCCGAACCATAACCCCTACCCCCCCTACCCCCGGTTTTTCCCCCCCCCCTCAAACCCACCCTTACCCCGTTCACCCTGATCCAACCCCCCCCAACCTAAAAACACTACCCGGTTTTCCCCTACGACTACTACGATATTCTGGCAGTGCAACCCCAACCTCCCACACACACACAACACCCAAAAAACCCACAGACATTCTCTCTCTCTTCTCTCTCTTTTCTCTCTCTCTCTCCTCTCTCTCCTCTCTCTCTCTCTCTCAACCCCCAACCAACACACACACCACACACCACACCACACCACAAACACCGCCCCCAAAAAAGGAGAGAGACAACCAAAACAACAGAGACAGAAGAGAATAGGGAAAGAGAGAGGCAGGAGGCAGGCAGGCAGGCAGAACACACACGCGATCACCGCTCCATCAGGGCAAACCCTTTCCCTCTACACAAAAAACACTCCCTCATTGAGCCTTGTCTGGCCCTTTTAAAAAACACGTGGCCCTGGAATGGGGCAGGGAAAAGGGAGGGGGAGGGGGGGAGAAGAGGGGGGGGGGGAGAAAAAGGAGAGAAAGGGAGGCAACAACCGAAACAGCCAGATAACACAAGGTGGGTTCACACACAAAACACACCACACCCACACACACACACACACACACACAACAAAAAAAAGCAGGAAAAGCTCACCCCCACCCCCCCCCCCCAAAACCCCCAAACCCCCCCCCCCACCACACCACCCCACCCCCCCCCACACAACCAACAACAACGAAAAGCCCAGCGAACAAAGGGGAATTTTAGACAGGAAGAAAGGGGGGGGAACATAGAAGGGAAAAATTAGGGTAGAGAAAAACAGAGAGTAAAAACTTGCGACTTCAATGTAAAATGTGCCGTTGGTGAGAGCGAGAGACAGACAGACAAGACAAAGATAGGTTGGTTCAGTTATTAATACACGGAGGATGAGATCGTAAGGAGGGGGGCATGAAATAGCCTTTTTATACCATCCCTTTTAAAAAACAAACAAAAGCGAAAAACAAGACCCAAAAAGGAAACCAAAAAATGCTAAGTCATCTGTCACAGTGTGTGTGTGTGTGTGTGTGTGTAAATGATGAAGGATTATCACAAAAACTTTACTTACTGTCCTGTCAAGGTTATGCTTGTATTTTTGTGACACTTTTCTTGAATATGTCCCGTTTAAAAATAACACAACAAAAAGCAAAAAGAAGAAAAACGAAACACAACGTCCCAACAACTTTTGAACATACCCGCAAATTATTATTTTTTTTTGGGGGGGGGGGGGGGGGGGGGGGGGGGGGGTGTCAGAAATGAGAATAAACCATGTTGAGAATTTTTTATAAAGCAAAGAACGTGTTATGATGTCAATCCCTATTTACTTATTTCTCGTCAAACAATTTTTTCCTGACAAAAATCGTATCCATGTGAGGTCTGGAAGAGACATAGCGCTACTAGATTACAAAAAGGTAAAGGGTGTCCCTAACCCATGCGGTCGTAGGGGAGCGAGGGGGTCAGAGACATCAGCTTCTCCAGGGGCCAGCATATTGAGGGTGGCGCCCATCTCCTCCCTCGCTACTCTACCTTCCCCGACCCTAAAGAGGAAAGGGATCCATTTTTCAGCTGGGGGAACTGGGGGACTGTCGTGAAACCAAGGCGCGCAAACGGTCACCCATCCAATTGGTAACCATGCTAGATGTGCTTTACCCTTGGCTGGGAGAAAGCGGTGCTTCTGACCACTGAGCTATCCCGTCCCACTAGTTTATGGATTAAAACTGATATTTAAAACATATGTTCAGTGCCAAGCAAAATCTGAAAATTGTAAAAATTCTAAAAGTTCCCTTTCAGGTGAATTTAGTTGTATTGTTGCCGCTTTTATGTAATTGTACGCACACAATCTCAAAACAGCGTAAAAAAAAAATATTTTAAATATATTTAAAAAAAAAAAACAAAAATTTGATCCAAGAAAATTTAACTCAAAAGGGTTTTTTCATAGAGAAAACCTAC
>JAQIHA010001959.1:5000-10132 GCA_028751875.1 Rapana venosa | reverse complement strand
AATTCGGATGCAATAAGAAAAGAAAAGAAGCTTGGTTGATTGAAACAGACATTTTGGGATTTCTTTTTTGTGTTTTTTTCTCTCCTTATCCTGTGAGCAAAAAGGAAGTTGGTCGTATTTGGGATAATTTTGAAAAGAGAAAAAATAAGAAAGTAATAAGTTTGTCCTTGTTACAAAACTTGACCAAACAAAAAAAAAATAAAGAGCTGACAAGGGGTTGTAAACATCAGAACCTAAACAACCCAGAAAACTCTTTACAAGATTTTTTTATCTAATAAAACACGGCTCACAAAACCAAATAAACTAAACAAAACAAAATAATAAAACGTGACAGAAACAAAAAACAACACAACAAAACTGATTGATACACTCTTGTCCCCCAAAAAACTGAGCACACCAAACAACATTTTGTATCTTTCACAAACAACAACAACAAACAACAACAACAATCATACTTTATAATTCAAACATAGAATCAACACAACCCACAACAAACAGTCTAGTGTGACCTTTCTTCTCCACACAGAACTCTGAAGGCAGAGCTAAAAACTACCACAACAAAACAAACTGAACCGACAATGCTTCCAGACTCGTTCACATAAAACAAAAAGACACTATGACAAAGTATACCCGTTGCTGGAACTATCTGGTGCAAGAATAGCAGACACCAGGACTTTTGTCTCTGGAACACACGGGATCTTCTGGGGTGTGAATATTGTTCCAGAGTTTAGTGCTGTTGTCGTCGTCGTCGTCGTCGTCGTAGTCGTCGTTGCTTTTGGTGTTGGTGGTGGAGGTGGTATCATTCTTTCACCATGGCTTTAGTACTGCATCTCAAATACGTGGAAAACTTGCGAGGGCGCGGGGACCGACTCGCCAAAGTTTCTTTCGAGGTGAGTGTGGTTGCTTGTTGTTGTTGTTGTTGTTGTTGTTGTGGGGAGGTGTGATGTGGTGTTGTTGTGGGGTGGTGTGGTGTGGTGTGGTGTGGAGTGGTGGTGTGTGTGGAGGTGGGGAGTGTACTGTGTGTGTATGTATGTGTCTCTCTCTACCTCTGTCTCTGTCTCTATATATCTATCTATCTATCTATCTATCTATCTATCTATCCATCCATCCATCCATCCATCCATCCATCCACCCATCCATCCATCCATCCATCCATCCATCCATCCATTCATCCATCTATCTATCTATCTATCTATCTATCTATCTATCTATCTATCTATCCATCCATCTACCCATCTATCTATCCATCTACCATCTATCTATCTATCTATCTATCTATCTATCTATCTACCTATCTATCTATCTATCTATCTACCTACCTATCTAAACTATCTATCTATCTATCTATCTATCTATCTATCTATCTATCTATCTATCTATCTGTGTGTGTGTGTGTGTGTGTGTGTGTGTTGGGGTGTGTGTGTGTGTGTGTGTGTGTGTGTGTGTGTGTGTGTGTGTGTGTACCAATGTGTGTGTGGTCATGTTAGCGTCTTCGTTTCATCAAACACAGTCTGTCTGCTCCTTTATACGCAGGGGTCGGCACGTGATCACTTTCCCTTACGCAGGTGGTAGTATACACACACCAGACACACAGACAGACAGACACACATACACGCATGCACTCACACGTACATGCTCACGCACGCACACACACACAACGCACACTAAAAGACACACGCAGAGAGAGAGAGAGAGATAGATAGAGAGAGAGAGAGAGAGAGAGAGAGAGAGAGAGAGAGAGAGAGGAGAGAGAGAGAGAGATTTAATTACATCTTGACCTTTAAAATAAAACGTTTTCTTTGAGAGAGAGAGAGAGAGAAGAGAGAGAGAGAGAGAGAGAGAGAGAGAGAGAGAGAGAAGAGAGAGAGAGAGAGAGAGAGAGAGAGAGAGAGAGAGAACGAATGAATGAACGAATGAACGAATTTTATTGACAAAAGCTACAAGCCCATCAGTCAAAGGGGGTAATTGTAAGTAACATATTAACATAGGAATGAATATGAAAAGGACATGAGTAATAATCCAAAGTCCAGATAAATGCCAACCAATATTTTCAGTTATTACGTATAGGATCCGTTTCATTCATAGTCTGCTTACGTTTATCTAGAGCCTGCGTGTTATATATTGCTAAAGATTTAAGCTCGGACATATTATTTGAAGATAACACCTTTTGTACAAGATTGGTGGACCTGTTGGTTGGGTTTGTCAAAAAAGCAATTTTTTGGCGAATGTCATGATAAGTTCTACAAGCAAACAAAAAATGAAATTCGTCTTCTTCTTCTTCTCCACATGCTGGACAAGAGTTGTTGTCTGTCTCTGCTGTAATATACCATTGTTTGCAGTTCAAAAGACCACACAATCTTAGCCTAAATTTTAGTAAATTACTTCGAAGCCTTTTATTAGTTAACGATATCAGATACTGTTCTGGACCAAACGCATCTTTAAAGGAGCTATACCAAGTGTATTTTTCACTAGACATTAACTGTTCATGCCAGTTTTGATGAAAACATGAAATAAGTCTATCTTTCAATTCTCTAACAAACTGTTCTTCATAACCCACCCCCTGGCATAGCCAAACAATGCCAAATTCATTTATCGTCAAAAGATCTTTTACTTTAGTCGCCCAGTTTACTTTACCATTATTATGTTGTATAAGCAGCATCTCGTATGCTTGTCTGTTTATTCCATAGCGTTCGACGAAGAGAGAGAGAGAGAGACAGACAGACAGACAGACAGAAACAGAGACAAAGAGTCAGGCAGACAGACAGACAAACCGACACAGAGAGAGCGAGAAAGAGAGAGAGAGAGAGAGAGAGAGAGAGAGAGAGAGAGAGAGAGAGAGAGGAGAGAGAGAGAGAGAGAGACAGACAGACAGACAGACAGACAGCCAGCCAGCCAGACAGACAGAAAGATAGACAGACAGAGACAGAGAGACAGACAGAGAGAGTCAGAGACAAAGATGCTAAGCACAGAGAGAAGCACTGAGTTCATGGACAGACATATAATCATATCCATTTGGAACCTTTCTAAGCGTTCATGAAGACACATTCTAAAATAAAAACAAATCCAACCGTCTGTAACCATGTTCTAGACTTATAATTATCATGAATGTCTCAAGAGGCTTAAGCAGGTATCCGTCAGTCTCGTAGGACTATGGAGATGAGCTCTAGGTGTTTAGACTAAAGCCTGGGCAAGTAGGTATGGAGGGCAAGCTGTTACCCGTGCAGCAGACACCACAGCCCCCCAGCCCCTACCCCCTCCCCCCCCCCCCCCCACACAAAACACCTCTCCACGTCGCTGGAATGGTCCATTGGACAGACAATCGCGCCGATACACATGGTTCCAGTGTAAGAGAGATTTATTGAGATTATATTAATTAAAGTATCGATGTTGGTGTTGCTATGTCGTTGTAGTATGGGTCGAGAAAAGAATAATAAATAAAGCCAAACAATATAGGACTAGTAAAAACAAGAATGAGAAACATCACTTTGATGAAACGAACGCAAGAATAAATTAATCAACACTGGTCACACACGTGCAAACAAGCCCAGACCGTCAGACAGTCAGACAGACAGATAGACAGATAGAGAGAGGCACTCAGATAGACACACAGACAGACAGACACACACAACAAACACACACGGACACGCACACATACACGTTCAAACACACACACACACACCACCCGCCCCTCCGTCTCTCCTCTCCTCCTTACCGCCCACACAGACACACAGACAGACACACAACCACACACACACACACACACACACACAGAGTCACTAACATCCCTACCAACAAACACCCCCCCCCCCCACCACCACCACTGCTATCGTCATCATCACCACCACATCCATCCCAACAATCATCATCATCATCAGACCCGTGACCTTGGCGGTCGTGGGGGAGACATGAAAGACGATGCCGTGGTAAGCCTCCATCCATCTCGGTCCTCGGCTCTGCGCAGTAGTGCCGAGTCATTCATCCTGGTCCATTCTCTGATGTTGTCCATCCATGACTTGTTCTGTCTTCCCCTCCTTCTGCCACCTTCGAGTGTTCCCTGCAGTACTGTTTTGGGCAGAGTGTTGTGGCGGGTGACGTGGCCGAACCATGTCAGCTTTTTCTTCTTGACGATGGTGAGAAGGGGTTCCTGGGACCTGCCAGCCGTGTTATTTGACTCTTGACAAATTCGTTGGTCTTTCGTTTCTCTCCAGGATATGCCCAGTAGTTTTCTATGGCATTTTGTTTCGAATGACTGGATTCGCTTTGCTGTTTCAGCAGTCAATGTCCAGGTTTCACTTCCGTACAGCAGATCGACTGAATTAAGGCTTTGTAGAGCTTTAGTTTGATTGGGAAACTGATCTCTTTACTTTTCCATATGGTGGTGAGTTTTGTCATGGAAGATGTTGCCATGGCTATTCTGACTTTGATTTCTGTCGTCGATCGCCCGTCCTTTGTGAGTGTAGCGCCGAGGTATTTAAAAGCGTCTACCTCCTCCAGTTGTTGGCCGTTCATGTAAATTTTAGCGGTGGCATTGCTCGTGCTGTTCACAAGTACTTTACTTTTCTCCGAGCTCACCTCCATCCCATAATTATGCTCCAGCTCTGTTCTCAAGTCTGGTCGTAAGATCTTGCAGCTCTGTGTTACTTCCGCCCATGAGGTCAATGTCATCGGCAAACCGTAAGTTGTTGAGGGGTCTGCCGCCAATGGAGATGGTAGGGTGGAAGTCATGGAGGGTCTCTCTCATGATGTTTTCCAAGAACAGATTGAACAGGACTGGAGATAACAGGCATCCTTGTCGGACCCCAACTGTGGTTTTGAAGTAGTCTCCGACCTGATTGTTCAGAAGGACTGCACTGCTTGCAGTGTTGTATAGTGCTTGAATGGTTTGCACTAGTCCTTCTTCAATGCCAAACATTCTGAGGACCTGCCACAGGCCTTCGTGCCATACTCTGTCAAAAGCCTTCTTGAAGTCGATGAAGTTGTGGAACAGGTCTCTCTGATGTTGAAGATGTTTTTCCATCATGATGTGGCAGTTAAAAATCTGTTCGATTGTGCTCCTGCCTGCCCTGAACCCAGCTTGTTCCTCTGCAAGGTGTTCTTCTCTGCCTCCTTCTTGAGTCGATTCAAAATAACTT
>JAQIHA010001958.1:7500-10125 GCA_028751875.1 Rapana venosa | reverse complement strand
TTTGAAAAGCGGAACGGGTTTTAACGTGTGCGCAAGATGTTCACGTAACATGATCAATTCCAATTGTCTCTGGCACTTCAGCTCTTGACTACTGCTGCCATCATCATCATCATCATCATCGTCCTTGAGAGTCTGGGCGTCAACTCCTATCATTCCTAACTGACAGACATCGATCGATCAATCAATCAACCAATCAACATCTTGGAGAGGAGAGGAGGGGAGGGGAAGGGAGGGGCAGAGAGAGAGAGGGAGGAGGGAAAGAGAGAGGGGGAAAGAGAGAGGGAGGAGAGGGAGAGAGGAAGGGGGGGGGATAGGAGAGGGAGGGAGAGAGGGATGGAGGGAGGGAAAGAGAGAGGGAAAGAGAGAAGAGGGAGGGAGAGAGGGAGATGGAGGGACAGGGAGAGAGAGAGAGAGAGAGGAGAGGAGCGAGAGAGGATGAGAGAGAGAGAGGAGAGAGAAGAGAGAGAGGAAGAGAGAGAGGAGAGAGAGAGAGAGAGAGAGAGAGAGAGAAAGACAGAGAGACAGACAGAGACAAAATGTGTGTGTGTGTGTGTGTGTGTGTGTGTGTGTGAGAGAGAGAGAGAGAGAGGAGAGAGAGAGGGGAGAGAGAGAGAGAGATTGAGAGGAGAGAGAGAGAGGAGAGAGAGAGAACTCGAACTCGAACTCGAATATTTCGAACTCAAATATTTTAATGAGGGAAATTGGATAAGCCAGAGGCTTCTTTACCCAGGCCCTCATGGGCAAAAAAGTGAACAACATGAATAAACCAATGAATCAACAAATAAAATAGTGTCAAAAAGCAATGAAATGAATCACAATTTTCCATTCAATTATTGGTAAATCAAGAAATCAATGAAAGACCACAAAAATTAACCATCGATTGAATAAACAAGCCCAATTAACACTGACAAACTCCCCCCCCTGACACCCCCACTCCACTAAACAGACAACCCTCCCCCAAAAATCAACACTCACATACACACACACACACACACAGATACACACACAGACATACACACACACCCACACCCACACACTCACACATACACACACACGCGCGCGCGCGCAACACCCTCACACACACGCACGCACGCAAGCACACTCACACACACACTTACTCACACACAACGTACGTACGCGCGCGCGCGCCGCACACACAAAACACACCCCACACACACACCCACACACCACACACCACACACATTGCGTGTACATATGCACGACAGCACACACACACACACACACACATATCTCCTCAATTTTACATTCACATTAAATTTTATAATAGCCTTACGTCATAATCATCAAAGTATCATAGCCACACATTTGCACGGCATCAAACAATGAGCATTAGTTGAAGCATGAAAAAACAACAACATCCCAAAAAAACACACAAAAAAAAAACCCAAAAAACGAAAAAACAAAAAAAAAAACACCAACCCACAAAACACAAAACAAACCCTAACAAGCTTGAGCATCAGCACACACACCACACATACACACACACACACACACACACCACACCACACACAACAAAACAAAACACCCACACACACACACACACAACACACACACACACACACGCACAGAGTTCAACAAGCATGCTCACCAAATGTATATTACAGGAAATTAAACAAGTGTGTGTGGTACGCTTTTTTAAAAGATGATATGCTACTTTTTCTTTTATAAAGACTGGGATTTCGTTCCATAATTTGCTGCAGAATAAACAAGAGAGACATGAGAGATCGGTTCTTGGACGAGGAGTAACAACACTACTTTTGTACGAACAGTTTTAACAGGGAACCTCTGACAAAGATAAGGAGGAGCTAGTTTATTCAGGATCTTATACATAAATACCTTTATTAAAGAGACAATGTAAACTAAAAGGAAGAATGTTTAACTTTTGTAGCTATTAGTTTTAAGGAATTTGTTCTAAGGAGAATTAACTTGGAGACCGTTTTATATTTCTCTCAAGTTGTCGTATACAGTTTTTACTTGCCAAATCCTAGCATGTAGATGCTAGTCAAGATCAGGTTTTATGTAAGATAGAAGAATAGTTTTCGAGTATGTTGACCCAGGAAATGTTTTATTCGTTTAAAGTTGGAATAGCTTCTTAGATATTTTTTAGAAACACTAAAAACATGATCTGACCATGACAAATTATTATCGATATTTAGACCAAAGTAGTTTTTTATGAACTGACTTCTTCTAGTATTTTATCGTAAATCTTTATTCCATTTAGTTTGATTTTAAAGTTTTGGCGCTTTTGTTTGTGGCAATCACCATGAATTTTGATTTCAAAGGATGGAGAGCCATGTGATTACACTCTGACCACGCTGCTAGATTGTTTAAGTCTTCTTGCAATATAGTAGCTACAGAGTTTACATCACGATCAGCTGATGTATGGTAGTATCGTCAGCAAAGAGTTCACAAGTGGATGAAACATGGAGAGGAAGATCTTTGAATATTTAGAAAAGAGGACTGGCCCTAGCACGGAACCTGAGGAATACCATACTTCACAGGAAAAAGGGGGACGACATAATTGAATCTTGATAAACAGCTTGTCGCCTTTTATCAAGAAACGAGGTAATCAGTTTTAGAGAGTCTGCGCAAAAACCATACTTT
>JAQIHA010001958.1:0-2500 GCA_028751875.1 Rapana venosa | reverse complement strand
TATCTATCTATCTATCTATCTGTCCCGTAGTCTGACGACCGTGGGGGCACCCTCAAAGACTCAGCAACCAGTTCCCTCCATTCTTCTCTCTGTTCTGCCTTTCTCAGGGTTTTGTTGAGTTCTAGGCCTGTCCATTCACTGATGTTATCCTCCCAGCTCTTCCTTGGTCTGCCTCTTCTTCTTCCTCCTTGGACAGTGCCTTGCAAAACTGTCTTTGTAATTCCTTGGGATCTTGTGACATGCCCCTACCACTTAAGTTTACGCTTTTTTTACGATCGATAGAAGGTTCTCAAAAGGGTCCAATGTTTTGCTGGATTCTGTTATGCAAAGCTTTCGTTGCTTATGTGGTCTTTGTAGGAGATGCAAGGAGTCTCCGAAAGCATCTAAACTCACTGCCTGTACTCTCCTCTCCAAATCTGCAGTCAGGGTCCATGATTCACAGGCATACAGAAATTGGATTGACAAGGGAGCGCATTAGTCGATCTTGGGGATAAGTGAGATATTCTTATCTCTCCAGATGGTGTTTAGTTTTGACAAAGCTGTTATTGTCTGTGCAGTCCTGCATACTACTTCTGGGTTGGATCCCCGGTTGATTTCAAGGCTCCCAGGTACTTGAAGCTTTTTAACTGTTTCCAGCTTCTGGTCATTAACCCTGATATCAGTGCTAATGCCCTTGGTGTTATTAGTCATCAGTTTGGTCTTTCTGCCCCGATTTCCATGCCGTATGTTTTGGAGGCCTTATCCAAGTGTTCTGTTAGGCTGGCAAGCTCTTTTTGATCCTGCTATTCCATCAATGTCATCTGCGAAGCGGAGGTTTGTGATCGTTCTGCCCCCAATGCTGACTGATCCTTCATGATGTTCCAGTGCATCAGCCCTGATTCTTCAAGGAAGATGTTGAAAAGGGTGGGGGAGAGTAGACGCCCCGCCTTACTCCAATGTTGTTCGAAACCATTCTCCAATGTTGTTGTTGTAGTACACTGCACTGGTGGCCTCGCTGTACAGCTGTTTGATGACTCTGATCAGGTTTGCATTGATGCGTACAAGTTCATGGTTGCCCCCAAAGCCCCATGCCACACCCTGTCAAATGCCTTCTTAAAACGATAAAACGTGGTATAGGTCTTGTTGATGTTGAAGGTACCGCTCACATAGTATTCTGAGGTTGAAAATCTGTTCTGTTGTGCTGCGCCTGCTCTGAAACCTGCTTGTTCCTCAGCAATGATGGTCTCTGCTGTGGCTTCAGTTATTCATTTTTATCTGCAGCATGACCTTTCTGGGTGAATATGAGGCTGATTGTGCGGTAATTATGGGGTTGTTGTAGATTTCCTTTCTTGGGGAGGGTGATGATGAGCGACTGCGTCCATGGTGTTGGCCATTTTCCTGTCTGCCAGATCTTGTTGCAGATTCTTAGTAGGGCGCTGATCATGGCTTCCCCTCCAGCTTGGACAACTCAGCTGGAATGTTGTCAGCCCTGCTGACTTCCCCTTTTTCAGCGATCTGACTGCTGTTTCACTTCTTCTCGGAGGATAGGGTGACTGTCTGTGTCTTTGCTTTCGGGTACATTAAGGACTTCTGGATCTCCTGCGGTTCTATAGTTATACAGGTCGGAGCAGTATTCTGTCCATCTGTCAGAATATCCTGGTCGTCAGTGAGACACTTCCCATTTTTGTCTTGGATTGTTAAACCTTTTCCCTGTTTTGTGCTAGTCAGATCTTTCACCAGCTGATATGCTTTCTTGCTATTGCTTTTCTTGATGTTCTCTTCAATGTCTTGGCACTGTTCACCGATCCATTTCTTTTGCCTCCGTCATGGACTTCCTGATTCTTTGTTGACTGCTCTATATTGTTCTGCTCTTTCTTTTGTTTCATTTTTCTTTTTCTTCAACTCTCTACGCTTGTCGCATAGTTGTAGGATGTTAGGTGTGACCCATGGTTTTTTGACTGGTCGGGCGTTTGCCAAGAAGCTCGTTTGCTGTTTCAGTCACTGCTGTATTGAAACTATTCGTCAGTGTATCTATGTCTGAGTCTATCACAGTGAGTGCTGCAAACTTTCCACCTATCCTTGCTTGAAAAATTTCTAATACCTCTGGGTCCTTCAGCTTCTCGAGGTCAAATTTGATCCTGATGTTGTTCCGCTTGTGGATTTTCTTAGACGTAGTCGGAAAGTCATCATCACAAGATCATGATCACTCCTATGTCTGCTCCTGGAAAACTTCGTGTCTGTGCGATGTTAACGCTAGACTGAAACCGTCTTTTCACCATGATGTAATCTATTTGTTGTGGTGTTCTCCATTTGGGCTATGCCATGTCCATTTTCTGGATTTCTTGTGTGGGCCAAGTGTATTCACTAGCTGGAGGTGGTTGTTACTGGCAAACCTCCAGGAGTCTCAAGCCTCTTTCATTTGATTGGTTATTACAATTGGCCCACAAACGCCCTCCCAGTCTTTCCATGCATCTTCTCCTACCTTGGCGTTCCAGTCGCCTTGCACAACGAGGATGTCTTT
>JAQIHA010001957.1:0-10134 GCA_028751875.1 Rapana venosa | reverse complement strand
ACACACACACCACACACACACACACACAGACGTTAAATTAAGGAAAGTAACACACACACACACACACACACACAACACACACACACACACACACACACACAAAACACACACACACACACACACACACACACCACCTTCCCCAAACTCCTTTGGCCGAAAGGTCCAACACCAAGACATGACTCGCGAAAACTATCCGAAAGACAGACAGACAGACAGACGGACAGAGAAGAGAGAGAGAGAGAAAAGAGAAAAGAGAGAGAGAGAGAGAGAGAGAGAGACAGACAGACAGACAACAACAGGCGGACGAACGGACGGTGGGAACAAGAGAAGAGAGAAAACAGAGACACAGAGAGAACGGGAGACAGACAGACAGACAGACAGAGACAGAGACACAGAATGACAGACAGACAGAGGCATAGGGACGGACTGACAGACAGAACGACCAAACAGACCGGCCGAACCGACAGACGGACAGACAGCCAAACCGACAGACAGACGACAGACAGACCGACGACAGACGGACGGACAGAAGGACAGACGGGGAGACGACGGACAGATAAATAGACAGACCGACAGACGACAACAAAAAGACAGAAAATACAACACACACACACAGACGGACAGACAGACCAACCGACAGACAAAACCGACGGACAGACAAAAAGACAGACATACACACAGCAGACCGACAAGACACACCGACAGACTTTCAAGACACACCGACAAACTTTCAAGACACACACCGACAGACATACATACAGACACACACCGACAGACACACCGACAGACACACCGACAGACAGACACCCCGACAGACACACCGACAGACAGAGGGACCAAATGGATAGAGGACTGACTGGGGGGTGGAGACGCAGATGTAGCCACAGCCGTTTGCTGCAGCAGGCCTGGTCGGCCGGGCAGTCGCTATGGTAACGGCACTGCACCACGCAGGGCCCCGAAGCTGGGAGGGCGGCGGACAGACGGGGGAAGAGCTGGCAGCAAGCTGTTCCGCCAAGGCGTCATCCTCCCGACTGCCGGCACGGCTCATTGAGGGACCGCCGGCGATATTTATTTGGGCGAATTCACGCTGAGGGGAGGGGGAGGGAGGAAAGGGAAAAAGAAAAGAAAAAAAAGAGGATGGTTTCAACAAGGTTGAGTTTTTTGTTGTTTTTTGCTGCTGCTGTTTTTTGTTCTTTTGCTTGGTTTTTTTTGTTTTTTTTTTCGTTTTTTTTTTCGTTTTGTTTTCGTTAGGGTTTTGTTGTGGGTTTTTTTTTGTTGTTGTTTTGGGGGTTGTTGTTGTTGTTGGGGTGGTGTTTTTTGTGGGTTTTGTGGGGTTTTTTTTTGGGGGGGGGGGGGTGGTTGGGGGGGGGGGGGGGGGGGGGGGGGGGGGAGAAGGAGGGGTTGTTTCTCAAATAGAGCTCTGAGGTCACAGATTGTAAGATTTTTGTGTATGCCACTTTTTCTCTCCTCCCTCCCCCCCTCCCCCCCCCCCCCCCTTCACCCCCCCCCCCCCCCCCCCACACACAAACACACTTTAAGTACCCCATTCCGATTTTAGGCAAGGGGTCTAAACACAAACACTTGTGTGTTATGCGTTGGTTGTTTTTTCTTTAATTTTGTCGTCATCTATCTATTCCCCCAGGGCTCAAAAAGGGCCTACTCTTCGAAAGTTTTCAACGTGTGTGCGCAAGACACGTTCTGCGTGCGTTCACACAGTGGACCTCGTTTGGAGTCTCTTCTGAAGGACTTTAAAATTTTGTTCGATTTTTTTTTTCCCCCGTCAAATTTGAAAGAAAAGGGCGAGACGGAACGAACCAGAGCCTCAACTTTTGCTGTGAGGGAGCGAAGTTTTAAACCGTCCTGCCACATTCTCTAAAAACAATGTTTATCAAAAGAAACACACACACAGTAAAAGGCCCTTTGGATGAACTATAACCGAGGTCCGTGTGCGAACGCACGCAGAAAATTCTTGCGCACACGTTTAATCCTGTTCCGCTTTTCGTAAGAGTAGGCTATTGTGTGCAAGTGGAACAGATGACAAAATTTCCCCCAAAACCGATACACACGGGGACTGGTTTAAAAAAAACACAAATGGACGGGGGTCTGAGGAACGCCCTTCTAAAAAAGCAAAAAGTGGGGTCGGAAGTGGCGGGGGTTCGTATCCTTCGGGGCCCGAAATTTTCCCCCCCCAATTTGACCATGAGTGGTGGTCTGGGCCTATCTTTCGGATAGACGTAAACCCGGGGCCCGTGTGTTTTAAAAATTTTCGCGCACTAAAAAACCCCACGGCAAAAAGGGGAATTTTTGGGAAAAATTTAAAAAAAGCCCTAAGGAAAGCGTTGAACCAAAAAAAAAAAAAAGAAGGTGGCTCCTTTTGGGGCAAAACTTCCCCCCCGGGGCCCCCCCAAAATTTCCGAAGAAACCGGGAAAAAAGTGGTTAAAAAAATTTTAAAAAAATAAAAAAAAAAGGCAAAATTTCCCGAAAAAAATTTTTTAAAAAAAAAAAAATTAAAAAAGAAAACCACAAAAAAAAAAAAAGGGGTTTTTGTTTGTCCCGCTCCGAAGCAAAGGGATTTCAGCAGGAAAAAAAAAATAATAAAAAAAAAATTTTTTAAAAAAATATAAACTTTCTTTTTAAAAAAAATCCCCTGCTTTCCCTTTTTTTTAAACTCCTTCTTCTTTTAATTTTTGGGGCGCACACCAAAAAAAAAAAGAGAGAAATTTCGGCCTCCTGTAATGCATCACCAAAATTGGCGGGACCCCGACTACGGGAATTCCCACTACAACAAAACCCGGTGCTCCCCAATACCCTTGGAGAACACAAGCCCCCCGACCTGGACATGGCAGCACCCAAGGGGATCCATCAAACCGATTAACATCCTGGTGGCCCGGTTTCGACTGGCATCAACAGACCAGACGAGGAATTCCCAGGTGCAGACATGGGCAGCGATCATGGACCTCGTGCCCCTGAACTTTAGAGTCCGATTGAAGAAGATCAATAAGACAAAGAACACCAGACTCAAGTTCAACCTGGACAGACTGAAGGACCCCACCATCGCCGAGTCCTTCCAAGCAACAATAGGAGGAAATTTGCACCACTGCTGGCACTTGAAGAAGATGCCGAAACGATGACCACCATTTTTTAACACAGTGATGACTGAGACAGCAAGCATACCCCTTGGCAAACATCGCCGAAAAACACAACCATGGGTCACAGATGAAATCTTGAATATGTGTGAAAAAAGACGAGACCTGAAGAAGAGCAAGAACACTACAGGAGCAGTTGAGTACAGAGAAGTAAACAAGAAGATCAGGAGGACAGAGAAACCAAGGAGGAATGGATAGAGAAACAATGTACAGAAATCGAAGAGAGCCTGACAAAGAATAATAGCAGAAGAGCATACCAGATTGTGAAAGAGCTCACCAAACAGAAACAGGCAAGAGTCGTAACATCCAGGACAAAGAAGGGAATTGCCTAACAGAAAAGAAGGAAATCGTTGGCAGATGGACGGAATACTGTTCCGAACTCTACAATCATCAGACGCTAGGCGACCCCAGCGTACTTGAAAGCCAAGCCTCATCGAATAAAGACAACTTCCCAATTCTACGCGAGGAAGTAGAAGTAGCAATTAGATCGCTGAAGAAAGGAAAATCAGCAGGAATCGACAACATCCCAGCAGAGCTGATCCAACACGGGGAGAACCCAGTGACAGACACCCTTACAAGTATCTGCAACAAGATCTGGCAGACCGGAGAGTGGCCTACACCATGGACCCAATCACTCATCATCACTCTCCCCAAGAAAGGAAATCTCCAGCAGTGCCAAAACTACAGGACAATCAGCCTCATAAGCCATGCCAGTAGTCATGCTGAAAGTGATCCTGAACAGGCTGAAACCACAGGCAGAAGAGACCATCGCCGAAGAGCAGGCCGGTTTCCGCCCAAATAGAAGCACCACAGAACAGATATTCAACCTGAGGGTTCTGTGTGAGAAATACAGCCAGCATCAACAAGACATCTTCCACGTCTTCATTGATTTTAAGAAGGCCTTCGATAGAGTATGGCATGACGCTCTGTGGGCCACCATGAACAAATTCAACATGGGCCAGAAGATGATCCACACCATCAAGGAACTCTACTCAAAGGCCACCAGTGCAGTACTCGTACAGGGCACGGTAGGGGAATGGTTCCGTACCTCAGTTGGGTCCGACAGGGGTGTCTGCTGTCGCCGACACTGTTTAACATTTTCTCGAACGCATCATGACTGACGCCTTGGAAGACCACACAGGCACAGTCAGCATTGGAGGGCGAACAATCACCAACCTCAGGTTTGCCGATGACATTGACGGTCTGGGAGGAAATGAAGAGGAACTGGCCAACCTAGTGAAACAACTGGACGAAATATCCTCACGATACGCATGGAAATCAGCGCCGAGAAACCAAGCTCATGTAAACAGTGCCCAGCTAATCACCACCAAGATCACTCTCAGCGGAAAAGAACTGGAGACAGTTGACCATTTCAAGTACCTTGGAGCCATCGTAAGTGAGGAGGGATCGAAGACCGAAATCCTAGCAAGAGCGGCACAAACAGCAGCAGCAATGGCAAGACTGAAGACCATATGGAGAGACAGAAACATCCCTCTCGGAACCAAGGTAAAGTTACTAAACGCGCTAGTCACCTCAATCATGCTTTACGCATGTGAGGCATGGACACTGAACGCAGACCTACAAAGGAGGATCCAAGCAGTAGAAATGAGATGCCTCAGAAGGCTCCTTGGCATCTCATACAAGGACCATGTCACCAACAATGAAGTCCGCAGAATGATCACTCAACAAGTGCGGGACTATGAAGACCTACTGACCACGGCGAAAAAGAGGAAACTCAGATAGTATGGGTACGTAACACGCTCAGAAGGACTTGCAAAGACCATCTTGCAAGGAACAGTCCAGGGCAAGAGAAGACGGGGCAGACAGAGGAGAAAGTGGGCCAACGACATCCGTGATGGACAGGGGAGGACTTCAGTGTCACCCAGGCACTCGCCCACGACCGCGCTAAGTGGAGCCAGCTGGTCCACCGTTCGTCCACCATGCAGCGCCCCACGACCCTGGCGGGTTACGGAACCAGTGAACAGTGAACAGTGAACAGTGATTATATATATATATATATATAATATATATATATTATTATTATATATATATATATATTATTATATATAATTGGTCAAAAACAGTACACGCTTGACTCCTGATATTAAGCAGCGAATAACACACTTAGTGCATCACGCCGCAAAAACCAGACGGGAACACGGGCAGGTCGACGTCATCGCCAGTGGTGGGCTTCCCTCTCCCGTGTCTCCCCCTCTCACCTCTGACAGTCATTCTGTCACCCCTGACAACGCTTCTTCCCCATGCTGCCGTCCACCTGCCCCTTCAGCTTTTTGTTGTTTTTGTTGTTTGTAAATCTGATAATTGTTTTTGTTCTGATGTTGTTGTGTTGTGTTTTTGCGTTCCCAGCTTTACACCCTGGGGTCACCAAAACATGACTCTGCCTACTCATCCACCTGGAATCACGTGAGTAGGAATACACCGGGTAAGAAGTTTGCGTGTATGACTCTTTTCAAGTACCTCCGCCACATAGGCACCCCTACTCGCCGGGTTTTTTTTTTCCTTTGGGGCTTTTATTAAAGACTTTCACTGAAGCTTTCCCCCCCCTTTTCTAAAAATTTTAAATGTAGGTTGAATTAAAAAAAAATTTTCCCTGAAAGTTTTCCCTGGGAAGTTTGATAAAAGAAATTTGATGGTTTAAAACCAATTTCCCCTTTTACCATCCACCTCTTTTTTCCCCGATTCACCATCCCTCTTTCTTTCTTTCCCACCCATCTCCCCCCCCCTTCCCCTTTTCCTTAGTTTTTTTAAAACCCCACTTCTTTAAAAAACCCCCACTCCTTCAGATTTCTTAATTTTTGTTAATTCACTGTTGCCAAAAAAAGCCATAAAACAAAAAAAACATTTGATTTCCTTTCCAAAAACTTTTTTTTCCCACCCTGAGAAAAAATAAAAAAATATCCCCCCAAAAATAAAACCATTTCTTTCCCCCCTCTCCGATGGGGTGGGATCATTCTCAAAGCATATTAACCTTTTTTTTTTTCGTACACCCCTTTAACCCCCCTAATCTTTTGTTTCAAAAATTTCCTAAACCCCCCTGGCCACTCACTTCCCCCCTCCTTTGTCCCCCTCCCACGAAAAACCCCCTTAACTCTTTTTCCCGAACCATCCCCCTCCCCCAAACGCCCACCCCACAATTATAATTTTTTGGGACTTCAATTCCCACCCCCAAACCCATCTTGCCCAAATGTAAACGTCCCCTTTCCTTTCCCCATTCTTTCTCTCAATTAAAAACGAAGAAAGAAAATTACTTTTTTTTAGCTGCATTCAATCTTCTTCAACTTTAACGTTTTTCACAACGAAAACGCTTCTGATCAATCCCCATTTTTTTCCACCCCAAATAAAAAAACCCTTTCAAAAAAAAATTTTTCCGCGAATTTTTTGGCCTTGAACCCAAACCCCTTTAAACCCAACTTTTTCAAAACCCGCCAACAAACCCCCACAAAATAACAAAATTTCCGAACGTAAAGCACCCTTCCTTCGAACCCTCCCTCCCCCTTCCCTGGTTTCCCCCAAACCTTTTTTCAACCAACCGGAATAAACCCAACCGGGGCCAAACCCCCCAAAACGTTAAAACTTTCAAATTTTTCCCTTTAAAAAGAAACTATCCCTTAAATTCGCTAACCCAAAAACCCTTTTTTTTCCCCCCTAAACCCTTTGGAGTTTGAAAAAACAACCTTTTGTAAACCCCAAGCCTGTCTGAATTTACCTTTTTTGGGGGAGAAAAGTGGGAAACTACCCCTCCAGAGAAAAAACCGTTTTGGGTTTGCCCCCCAGAGGATCTTTTTTATCCATTGGAAACTAAAATTTCCTGGAAAGACAAAAAACATCCCCCTTGACCCCTCCTTTTCCTTTTTCCCAAGAAAAATTTTTAATCCTAATACAAAAAATATAAACCACCCCCTTTCGTGGGGTTTCCCAAAACCCAAACCCCTTCTTAAAACAAATAGTAAACCCTAAAAAAAGCAGATTCCCACTTTCTAAAATTTTACCCCCTTCTCAAAACCCTTTGTCCAAATTTTGAAAATTGTTCCAAACCCCCTAAACAATTTTCCAAGTCCCCCCATTTTTCTGTTCCCCCCCCCAAACCCATCCCAAACCCCCCGCCAAACTTTGGGCCTTTTTATCCCTTCTATGCGGAAAAATTTTCCCCCTCTTTTTCTTATTATTTTGAACCTGAAAAATCATTTTTCTTTTTCCCCCAAATACTTTTGGTATTAAGGGCACACCCCCCCACCTGGTTTATTTCATACCTCACAGACCGGTTCCAGAAATATTGAAACAAATTTAAAACAAAAACCCGCAAAATGGAAGGGGGGGTCCCGCAGGGATCATCCTGGGGCCCTGTTCTCTTTACTCTCTACACTGCTCCACTCCACATATAATAAACAAAACCCCCCCAAATTGATCACCCTTCTATCCCGATGATACCAACTTTCATGCAGCGATACTGTTGAAAACGCCTTTCCCTCCTGAAAATATGTCCTACTGCCTTCAAGACATTCAAAAAGGATGACCCAAACCCGTTACAAATTAAACCGATAAAACCCAAGCCAGCCATAGGGGCCCAACATAAAACTTTCCTTATCACAAAAAATTTAATAGAATTCGGCAAAACGTCAGTTCCCTTTTTCCAAATCTGTGAAGTACTTAGGAGTTTTTCTTGACAACAAACTCTCTATGAAAAAATCATCACCCCGACCTGCCCAGTCTTGCACAACAATTCGGCGCATAAGGCGATTCGCAATATTGTCCACTGATGCAACTTCCAAGCTTTTCACATCCTCATTCTTTTTACGTTTAAATACATAATTCTCTTTTTGGGTGGCCCACCAGCTACTATCCATCTTTCAAAGCATACAAAACTCTGCAGCTCGACGGTCCTAAGAAAGAAAAAATCGAACACATCACTCCTCTTCTGCGATCTCTTTACGTCCTGTCTCACAAAGACGGGGTATAAAAACAAAACCCTTTTTCCCAAAAGTCTCCACAAATCTGCACCCCTTATCTCTGTAACTGTCTTTAAACCCGTACACTCCATCCCGTTCCTTCGTTTTAGCCGCAGATACTTTGTCTTTCGACACCCCAATTAAAAAACCCCTGTTGGCGTCGCTCCTTCCGTTTCGGTCCATCCACCTGGAATGACCTCCCTCCTTTCCTTCTTCCAAAAGCCTTCACTTATTCCCTTTAAAACCCCTCAAAAAACACTTATTTCCCCACCTGAGACTTTCCCCCCACATACTGTCCCCCAATTTTAACAGCATCTTTCACCTTCTAAGTTTGTTCCGTGTGTTTTGTGTGTGGGTGTGTGTGTGTGTGGTGTGTGTGTGTGGTGTGTGTGTTGTGTGTGGGTGTGCGTGCGTGTTTCGTGCGTGCGTAGTGCGGGTTTTTTAAATTGTTGCTCATTATGTTTAAGGGGGGTTATGCCTGTAAATGTTTAGTGCAAGCGCTTTGATTTGTTTGTTTTTTTCAAGATTCACCTAATAAATTCCCTATATATTATTTTTATTTTTATATATATATAAATAAAAAATTATTATATAAAATATATATTTTATATTATATATATTAAATGGAAAAAAGAAGAATAAAACAAAACTTAATGAAAAAAGAGAAAGAAAGATGGGAAACCCCCTTTTTTCCTGCCCACCTTTGGGGGAAATTCGTGGCTATTTATTTTAAAAACATAAACTTGGTCAGTTATTAGGTAAGGTAAGGGACGGAAACCTCAGTGGTCAGAGCACTTGTTTCCCCCAGCCCAAGTTAAGCACATTGAGCGAGGTTACCACTTGGATGGGTGACCGTTTGTGCGCCTTAGCTTTAGTACAGTTCCCCCATTTCCCCCGCTTAAATGGGTACTGCCCTCTTTAGGGGCAGGGGAAGGTAAAGCAACGAGGGAGAGGAGATGGGCCCGCCCCAATATTGGGGCCCCCCAAAAAGCTGAGAGAGAGAGAGAGAGAGAGAGAGGAGAAAAGAGAGAAAAGGAAAAGAGAGAGAGGAAAAAAAGAGAAGGGGGAGAGAGGAGGGAGAAGGGAAGACAGACATATAAAAAAGCAGAAAGACAGCCACAGGGCAAAAACATGAGAAAAAGACAGACAAGAACGGACAGACAAGAAGAGAGAGAAAAAAAAAAGACACTCACAAGTTCTTTTTGTGTACAAAAGATGAAAATGGGGTGCCCTCCAGCCCCAACACACACCATGCCTGCCGACAGCCAAAACCCGCTTAATATACCACACACACCAAACTTATTTATGTCGGGTCAACTATTAGCCGTTTTCAACCAATGTATGCAAAAATTATAGAAAGCTGAAGCTGTACAACCATTAACACGCACTTCTTTTTGAAACCCTTAACAAAGTAGCAATACAACTGATAAAGATAATGATGATTTTTAATTTATATGGTGCCTGAAACTTTTAAAGAAAAAAATCAAAGTACTTAATTCCTACAAGACCAAAACACACACACCCCACAAACACACCCAAAACCCAAAACACACCAAAACCCCAAAACACACACACACACACACAGCTGTTGTCCCTGAAAAAGATTAACAGATACAAATTTTCACACACAAAAAAAACACACAAACCCACACACACCACACCCCCACACCAAAAACACACACCCCCACACACACACCAAAACCACACACAAACCCCCACACCCACACACCCCAACCACAACACACACAAAACACACAACACAAACTGCTGTCCAGAAAAGATTAACAGATAAAATTTGCATGCACACACACACACACACACACACACCACACCACCCCCACACAACACACACACACACACACACAAAAACACACACACACGTTTTTGTATGGGGGGGGGGAATTTAAGATTAAACAGATTTGAATTTCAAAAGACACCAAAAACCCACACCACATAACACAAAACCACCCCAACCCCACAAAACACAAAAACACACCCCAAAAACGAATTAACCCCGTAT
>JAQIHA010001956.1:0-10138 GCA_028751875.1 Rapana venosa | reverse complement strand
ATTTTTAACGTCTTTCCACTTTAAGTGATACCAGACGGCCCTAAAATGGAGAGAGAAGAGAGATAAGAGAGAGAGAGAGAGAGGGGAGAGAGAGAGAGAGAGAGAGAGAGAGAGAGAGAGAGAGAGAGAGAAAATAGATAGATAGATCTACACTGTGTGGTGGCCATGGGTGTGTATAAGTATGTGTGGGGTGTGTGTGTGTGTGTGTGTGTGTGTGTCTGTCTGTGTGTGTAATTAAGAGTAATAACAAGGGAAATACACAAATAGTATTCTTAACATAAACAGATCAAGAACATTTAAAAAATGAAATTCAAAGAGAACTACAACTACAATAAGTGCCCTATAGGACTTAACAATAAACCTTTAGCAATGTCAAATGTTAGCTTTACATTGTTCAAATCTTCGTCAATGGTATTCTCAGAAAAGGCAGGGAGATAAGGTTTTAAATTCTCACATCGTTGAAGAGGATTTTCCTTTGGTGTTAACATCAGTGCCGACTCCACTCCCCCTAAAAGTCTTTCGGATGAGAGGTCCCGTATGCGAACGCACGCAGAACATCTTGCCGTTCTGCTTTTCGGAAGAGTAGGCCATTGAGTGCCGCTGTCTTGCTTAAATATTACATAAAGGTAATACTTTTATTTGCGATGTGTGCTACGTATTCCATATGTTTTGAACACAAGTACTGCCTGCTAAGGAAAACAAAGATTGAATGAAAAAGGTAATTCCTCCCTCACCCCGGCATGCCGTGGCCCTGTCAGAAGAAATATCATCACTTGGAAACTATGTGCTAGGAATTCCTTCTTTTCTATCCTCTTTGTTTCTGCCTTGTTCCTTTTCTTCTTGTCACTCCATTCTTGTCTATTTTCTGCGTCTTGGTGTCTCTCCCACGCCAAAGTCGATGTGCTGGGCCTGACTTGTCAGGCGCTTAACAGCAGCGCAACGTATTTTCGCTTACATGCTGTCTGAGCGTTCGAATAATAATAGGAAGGCATCACACAGATTGCCAGCAAAGGCATTCAGCATGCTAGTAGAGTTAGAGGTTCCAGAGGTTCCTTTTTTTCTTATTTTACTAGAAAGACTTAAAAGATGACAATTCTCTCCCACGCCAAAGTCGATGTGCTGGGCCTGACTTGTCAGGCGCTTAACAGCAGCGCAACGTATTTTCGCTTACATGCTGTCTGAGAGTTCGAATAATAATAGGAAGGCATCATACAGATTGCCAGCAAAGGCATTCAGCATGCTAGTAGAGTTAGAGGTTCCAGAGGTAAAAAGAACTGAGTTTCTCGTGTACGAACGCCATTCTATGAATATGGTAAGGGCTTTGTACAGATGAATAAGCGTGTAGGTGATTTCAATGGTTTTATTTGTGTTTTGACGAGGTATTGGTTGTGTCTGGCAGAGATCCAACGCTCACTGGGATGACAGCAGGAGACTTTATTGTATAGGATGTTCTCAATTCATTCAGAACTGAAAGATATTGTGATGGAGTGTTGTGAAAATGATGATTCCCACACACTACAACACACACTACTCACACTTCCTCTAACCTTTCTGACTGATGACGGTAGCAGTTTACCACTGTCTGCACCCCTTTAAATTTGATCTCACAGGCATTACTTCCCCTCCCTCCCCCTTTACTACAGCAAGGGAGTCTTACATGAAAATGTCCTCCTGGATTTACATGCTAAAACACTTTTTCTTGTTCCCCTTTTCCAACAAAACAGAAGAAAGGGCCAAACCTTACCCCCACTGAAAAACCATGAGGGGGCCCATGAAAAAAACCAAACTTTGAACCAACCCTCAGCCCTAGTTTCAAAATTTTTCTCCCGGGTCCCAAAATACACCACACAGGGCACAGAGTGTGAACCCGGGAAAACCCTAAACGGGGGAAGCACTCCAACGTTTACGACGACGAACGTTGTCCCCGGGGTCCAACATTAAACAAAACATGACTAAAAAACTGCAGAATATGAAGAATCACTTGACTTCTTTTTTCCCAGTTTAAACAAACCCAAGATGTTATTTTTCCTCTTCTGGAAGACTCCCAAATGCCCCACCCAAAAAGGAAACTAAAACATATATTGCCCCTCAAGATTAAATCATTCTTTCCCCCTTTAAAATGTAATTTAGCATGGCAAAAATTGATCCCAACAATCAGCAGTCTCTTTAAAGGAAAAAATCACCCCCAAAAAACTTTCTCTAGGACATTTCACTCTGTTTAAAGGGAAATTTTAAAAAAAAAAGCACACCCAAAAAAAAGTGAAAATTACAAAACCAGGGGTGCCCTGCCACCCCTAAAAAAAAATTGTGGGGTACAGTACAGGGGAACAGGCATCGGTGATCCTTTGCCCCCTCTGTCATTTGTTCCAGGAGCAATACAGGACAACTCTTTTTTGATCGGGACGGGACATGCAAAAACATGGTAAAGGAGTTGAAAAGAAAACCCCCCCCCTAAAAACCCCAAGCACTCAAGAAGATGTAGCCAGTTTACCTGTAAAAAACAGATTTGGGGTATTTGAAAATCTTGCCGGATCGGGAACATAGAAATAAAACCCCTTTTTTCAAACACAGGCCTATTTTTTCCCAAAAAAGCCGGGAAATTTAAACTGGGCTTGCCCAGTAAACGACGGGCCCAAAAAAAGGGGAGATAACCCCAAAACAGGGTGTTGAGGAATGTAACAATTCCGCAGAAATTTCCCCCATCATCTTTGGGGGTTTCCCAAAAATTTTAAATAAAATTAAATCCAAAAAACGATTGGAAAACAAAGCTAATTCTCTATTTAAAGTCTGTTAGGGGGCTTAAACCTGCCCCCAAAGTTTTTCAGTGGTCACTAAAACAGTGCCCCAACCCCAAGTCAGCCCAGTCATTGGGGGCTTGTGGGGGTAAAACGACTGCTTTTTAAGCGGACCCATCCCAACCCAGACTTGGAAGAAAGCAATTCTTTATGAAAGGATGCTTTCCTAGTGCCTGTACCCCTTTTTTAGCTCTTTTATTTCCCAGCTCGGGGAAAGGAACCAACTTAAAAACCCTGTTTGCCCCAAATCAAATAGAAATCTTCTGAACCCTGTCAGCTGAAAATTTGCTATGCTGGGGACCCTTTATAAAAACTTTTATCCCCCCCAAAAATGTGTCCACTCGGGGCTCTGTCCCAATGATGTAATTCACAGTGAAAAAAGGACACTCGCTTGCAGCCATTTTAAAACAGATATTTTCCCCCACCACATGAAAGGGAAACGTTTAGGGCCCAAACAACAATGAGAACTCTCTTGGAGGCAAGGGGTGCGCCTCAAATTTTCGTCGTGTTTTTTCCCAACACAAAGGATGAAAAGCGTCCCAGCTCGCATTGGTTGGGGGTGAACCCAGTTTGGGACGGGTCCCCCTCCAGAAATCTAAATGTTCCACCCATGCATATGCCCAGATTTCCCCTCTTTGCCCTCCAAAACACCCGTTTTTCGGGTTTGGGGGAAAGGGAAGGACCACTGTATTCAGGACCCTTTCTCCTGTGTCCAGACCACGGAATGGTTTGGGGGAAAGGGACGGGGGACGTGCCCCCTTGCAGGGGGCTGTAAGCTGCCGCCCCACAGGTTGAAAAGGGAATGCCCCTTCTTTAAAGCCAATCATTTTCCCCCCCTTAAAACTCCCCCTTTTAAACAGCCTATCCAAAAAAACCTACCCCTAACACTTCCTCCCCCCGTTTAAACTCCCTTCCCCTTTTTATCCCCTTAGGGTTTTTCCGGGGAAGAGACTTTTCCCTTTAAAAACAGGCAAATCTCCCTTTCCCACCTGTGCCCCGGGTTTTTACCCTCATGGTAGGGCTGCCACTCGCAGCTGGCTCTCCCAAAACCTGCGGGCCCAAATTTTGTAAACACCTTAAAAATGTACCCAATCCCAAATGAGGGATAGTAAGATTCAAAAATGATGTGAATAAAAAAACGTACCTGTGTGTTTGTATGTACAAAAGGGAACCCTTAAGAAATATTTTGTTTTTTTGATGAAAAAAGATTAAACTTTTACTTTGCGCATGTGAAAAGTTAAAATTTGGGAAAATCCCTTTTAAAAAGTGTTTTTTTCGATTAAACAGGCTCCGTAATTTTTGTTTTTTGTTTTGGTTTTTTTGCGGTTTTTTTTGATATGTCAGATTTTTACTGTCAGAAGTGAATGTTTTGGGGCCCGCTGGTGCCGGACGGGGGCTTTATTCTTTTTAAAAATCAAAGGGTTTCGGAAAGATATTCCCCCTTAAAGAGAATTGATAGGGGGGAAATTTGAACTTTAAAATTTTTGGACGGGAACTCAAGTCTGTGGTTGATTTGCATTCACTTAAAGGGTTTTTGCTTGTTTTCCCCTTTTTTTTGCTTTTAACTTTGATTGTATTGGATTTTCTTTCCCCAAAATTTTGATTTTCTGCCCCTTTTTTTTTGTGCTTGTTGGTGTGTGGGCCCTTTTTGTGCAGAAATATTTTGCTTTAAAATAACTATTTCCCCTTTTGCAATTTTGTATGGTTGGTTTTTTAAAGTTTGGTGATGTTCAAAAAAGTTGTTAAGTGAATGCTTTTAAATTGTTTTGACTAATTTTTTTTTAACATTATAAACAATCTGCCCAAATTTCCCGAGGGTTGGCAAAATTTGTTTGGATTCAAAGTAGGCTTTTTTAAATTTTTTGTCATCTGCAAAATAAAGTTTCAGATTTCCCCTCCTTTTTGTCAAATGTAAATATTTCCTTTCATTTTTTTGGGCTTCTCCGAATCAAGGTTTTCACCATAATGGGGGCGATGTTTAAAATTTTCTTTCCGAGCTAAATTTTTTTCAGACGAAATGCCAAAAAAAATTTTAAAACAGGTTTAAAAATAACTTATATAAAACAGCCCCTTTTTAAATTTAATAAGCAGAAAAACTTTGGGTTTAAATAACTTTGGCTTGAATGTTTTTGGAAAAGTACCCCCTGAAGGACCCAAAACCAATCTAGTAGGTTTTTTTGTATCAAAACCCCAGATAAAACGCTTTAGGGGTTTTGATTTTTTTGGGAAAAAAAGGAGGGATGAGGGTTTGGGGTAATATTTCAACTAAAATAATTCACTTTTTTGATTTCAATTTTGATTTGTTTAAACAATGTTTAAAGGGAAAAAAAAAATCTTCGGGTGAAAGGGTCTAAAAAATGGTAAAATTCCAAAAAGGGAAAAAGCTCCCGTTCTAAACATTGATTGCCCCAAAAACCCAACAACCAATCCATCTAACATTGTTAAACTGTCTGAAACCTGTCTAGGGCCTTTAAGGGGATCACAAAACCTGTATGTTTTACAGGGTAAAAAAAAGGGGGGGCAAAAATACCCAAGCAAAACACAAAAACATTTCTTTTCGCAGCTATAGAAAGGTTTTTAAGGGAGATCATTTTTTTTTTCCCCCCTTATGTTTTTGCTAACTTCTCTTTCCCTTTATCAGTGAATGACCCCCAAGAAGCACTTGAAATTTGGGATAATAATTTTTTTATCAATTTTTTGATAGTCATGCTCCTCTTAGAACAAACGTGTAAAAACTGAGATAAAACACCCGGGGTTCTAATGAAATCACTGAAACCCCCAAACCCTCCCAGATAATATAAATAAATCAACGGGAAAAAATGAAAAAATTTTAAAGGGGCAAAAAAAACGGGAAATTAAAATGACATTTTGAAACAATTTGGGAAAAAAGAAATATTTTAGGGAGTTAATATTCTAAGAAGGACACCCAAAAACCTTTGGAAAACAATTAATCAGTTAGCCGGTAAAAACATCTTCATCATGTGCTTTTTTCAAGGGGGATGGGTCCCATCTGCAGAAAAGATCAATTAAAAACTTTTGTTCTATGCAAAAAAATTGTAAAAAATTGACCGCTCAGAAAACAATGCTTACACTTTACAGGGAATTTTTTTAACTCCGATTTAAAAAAGTCTAAACTGCCTTCAAATATATTGGGGTTTGCATGAAGTTCATAAGGAATTGTGTTTATTAAACAAAAAAGCTCCCCTGGGGTTTTGATAATTTAGACGCAAAATTTTGAAGATTTTGCGCAAATAAACTCTGAAAATCTTTCAAAATATTATAAAACTCTGTATTGAAAAAAGTTTCTACCTCAAATGTTTAAGTGCCAAAATTAAAACCCGTTTTAAAACTGGAGATCCAAATGACCCTTCCCAAATCTACCCTATTTCCCATTCTATCTATCTTTTCTAAACCTTTTGAAAAACATTTAAAGCAAAAACTTCTGTCACCCTTTTCTAAACAAACTTTTATCATCCTAATCAAAGGGGGGTTTTGAGAAAAAATCATTCAATGAAAAACTGCCCAAAATCAGGCAACCTCATAGAACCAATTTGGGATTTTAAATATTAAAAATAATTTTCTTAACCCGGGGCAATTTTTTTAGACTTTTCCCAAAGGGATTTGACTGTATTGATCACAACCTCCCAGAAAGGGAAAAAGGGAATGTATGGTTTATGGCGAACCCCTAAAAAAAATTACCTCTTTTTCCCCGGGTAAAAGAAGACAAGCTGTTTATCAAGATTCAAATTTGGCGTCCCTTTTTCCAGTGAAGTATGGTATTCCTCAAGGTTCTGTTCCCAGGGCCCCTCCTTTTTTTAAAAATTTATCAATGATCTTCCCCTCCTTTTTTCTTTCCTTTTTGAACTCTTTGCCGGGCGACCCCCCCCCCAACATACACGGGAAAAAGATGTAAACTCTTTTGGTAAAATTTGGGAAAAGGGCTTAAAAAAAATTAGCAGCATGGGCAGAGTGCAATTTACGGTCTTTTTATCCCTGAAATTAAAATTCCTGGTTTTTTGCAAAAAGACAAAAGGGGCCCCAAAATTTAAAACCCAAAATAAATGGAATAAAGATTTAAAGTAAAAATATTAGAAGAAGTCAGCTCATATAACTACTTGGTCTAAAATATTGTAATAAAAATTGTCATGGTCCGATCATTTTTTTTAGTATTTCAAAAAAATTAAACTAGAAGGCTATTCCAACTTAATCGAATAAAAAATTTTTCCTTTTTCAAACATTTCTCGAAAACCCATTCTTCTAGCTTATAAAAACCTGATCTTGATTATGGGTTTTACATGCTGGGAAAAATTTTGGCCCCCAAATAAAAAAATGTTTCGACAATTTAAGAGTAAAAAAACGTTCCCCAAGTTTTAAATTTTGGTCAGAATACTTCCCTTGAAAAAATTGCTACAAAGAGTTGAACCCTTTTTCCTTTTAATTTCATTGTCTCTTAATAAAGGGGTATTTATGTAAAAAAATTTTGAATAAAAATACCCCCTTTATCTTTTTCAGCGGTTCCCCTTTAAAAAAATGTTCGTAAAAAAAACAGGGGTTGTTACACCTCTCCAAAAAACCGATCTGTTTTTGTCCCTCCCCTTTTTATTCTGGAGCAAGTTATGGAAAGAAATCCCAACCTTTATAAAAAAAAAAGTCCCTAACTTTTAAAAAAGGGGTCCACACACATTGTTTTAATTTTTTGTAATAAGCAATTGGGGGAAACTGTTTGTTGAACTCTGTGGGGTGTGAGTGGTATTGCGTGGGAAGCGCGCCCCAAAAGTGGGGGAGTATGTGTGTGTGTGTGTGTGTGTGTGTGGGGGGTTTTGTGTGTGTTTTGTGTGTGGGGTGTGTGTGTTTTGGCGGTTTCGGGTGTTTTTATGCTCTGTGGTGGGGGTTTTTTGTTGTGTTGTTGTTTTTTTTTTTCCAAATAATTTTCCCTTGTTTTGGTTTTGACGGTTTGTGGGTATGGTATTTTGATGATTTGACATAAGGTGGTTTTGATATGTGAGGAAATGTACATGTGTATGGATTTGTATCTGGACGATTTTTTGTGATTTTTTGCAAGCCGCATTTGTTTTCGTTTTCCCTGCATATGAAAAGCGTAGTGTGTGTCGTGGGGTGTTTGTTTGTGCGTGGGTGCGCGCGTGCGGGTGTGTTTTAGGGGTGTGTGTGTTGATTTTTGGGGGAGGGTTTCTGTTTAAAGGGGAAGCGGGTGTCCCGGGGTGGGAGTTTGTCAGTGTTTAAATGGTTTTGTTTATTTAAACGATTTGGGTTTTCTTCTGTTTATCTTTTATTTATTTTCCTGACTTCCTCAATAATTTAATGGGATTTTTAATGATTCTTTTTTTGCTTTTTTACATTATCTTGTTGTTGAAACAATTTGGGTTTATTTTTGTTTGTTTTACTTTTCCCCCTGAGGGCCCGGTGTAAAAAGCCCCCTTGGGTTATCCAATTACCCCCCATTAAAAAAAATTTTTTAGTTTTGAGTTCGGTTCGAGGGTTTCCTGAGAGCCCTTTCATTTGAACAGGGTTTCGGCAAACGATCACAAAAATTTTTGACTTGGCATTTCGTATTTTGTTCTTTTTTTTGGGGGATAGAAAAATTAAAATACGACTGTAAATTTTATTTGTCAATTAGCCATGAGTTCCCAAGGGAAAAAGGATTGCTTGTTTTTAAAAACCCCGAAATTTGTGACTCAGAAAACCCTTTATTCCATCATTACTAATCTCAACCTTTTCTTGTTTAAACATATATTGGTATCGACTGCAACGAAACCCAAAGCAACAATAAAAAAATTTTGCATTGCCCTTACGGAAAGCTTTGCGAAAAGAAACGTAGCCCTTAATTTTGGGGGATAAAGTATCGTGCTGGGTGTATTCTCTGTCATAACTTGGTATTGTGTTTTTCTCCCCTTTCAGGGGCGTAGTCTCTTTCTCTTTTTGTCTCTCTCTCCCTTTTCTTTTTTGCTTTATTTAAGAATAGTGTGATGATGTAGGGTTTGCTGTTCAAAAAAAGGGGCCATGCACTTTTTAGGGGGCTACAGTTCATTTGCGGGAGAGTACACTTTCTACTTCATCATCACGATAAACCCTCGGCCTGCCCGATTTACCTTATTTACGTAAAAGTCAGACAGGGGCTGGGGGATCCACCAGTGAAGTAGTTATACCTACAGTGGCCTTTCAGTGTGATAGGACGGACGTTTTTGTGCTCTCCCTTTGTTTGAGAGTCACGAGGCAATTGTTTTGAAGGGTGGTTGGTGCGTGCCCTGTGTAGATGAATCCCGGCATGCGATGTGGTATGTGTTTTTGGGTTTTCTGTTGTCCCATCCTTTTGTCTCTGTCTCTTTCTGTCTGTTGTCTGTCTGTCTGTCTCTCTTCTCTCCTCCTCTCTTCTCTCCTCTTCTCCTCCTCTCTGGCGCCTGGCGCGCGCGGGGGGGTGCATGTGTGGGTGCCGCCCGGGGCGGCGCCGAGTTTGTGTATTGTTGTGTGTGTGTTGTGGTATTTTGTGCGCGCTTGCGCTTTAAACATACATTGCAAGTGAAGTAGGTCACTGTTTGTTTTTCCAAGGGGGAAAAAGATGGTGCAATAAAAGTGTATGCTTCAAATTGGTAAGGATTTTATTTTAGTATGGAATGCTCATATATTCTAACTTGCGAAACAGTTATTGGTCAAACCAATTTTTTCCCCAAAGTTGTTTTTTTTTTTATTTTGTCGAAATGATTCTTGTGAAGATCGGAAAGGATGTTTCAGTTTCAAAATAATTAGATTTTCTAGTGAATGATTTAAATTTATTTATCTAAGTCAAGTCAAGTCAAAAACAGTTTAAAAACATCCCATGAAGGGCAATTACCATAAATGACAGGCACATTGATAGTAACATTATCCGAAAACCAAGGAAGCTCGTTTCTATCGGTATGAACATTTTGGGGGGAAAAAACCAATACAAGTATACCACAATACACACCGCGCGCGCGCACGCACCACCCCCAACACACACACAACCCCCAATGTGGGAATAAATTTTAAAAAACCCTTTTTGGAAAAAAAAATTTAAAAATTTATTTAGCGTGCCGCACGAACTCACGCAGCATCTGCATTGAAAAGCCCCCTTTAGTTGTTTTTGTTTCGCGTCCCATTTATTTTTGATGTACATCCTTCCTTCTACCCCAAAAGGGGGAAAAAAAAATGACTCTTTTCCCAATTTTTTTATTTGTTGTGGGGTGTGGTGTGTGTTGTGTGTGTTGGGTGTGTGTGTGTGTGCGTGCGCGCGCGGCGGTGTGGTGGTTTTGGGGTGGGGGGGGGTGTTTGTTTTTGTGGTGCGTGCGTGGGGCCCCGCGCATGCGCGT
>JAQIHA010001955.1:0-10139 GCA_028751875.1 Rapana venosa | reverse complement strand
TCGATTTTTTTGTCAAACTAGGAAGAAAGGGCGAGGCTGGGAATCGAACCCAGAACCTCACGGTTTACTTGTTGGCAGGCAAACGTCTTAACCATCCTGCCACATTCCTTCCTTATAAATGGGCAGATTCCAAATAAAAGGTTATGTGGTCTAAACAAAAGTTATTAGTTCAGAAACAACATAACGCTAATACATGAAATGAGTACAACAAGCAATGCTTTATTTCATGTTGACAGCTGCTCTGTATATACACTAAGCCTGTTAACTTTAGACCTCCATCGTTTTCTGAATATAATATCAGAATTGTTGCTGCAAAAGGCTGACATACAAACATACTGGTCATAACGCTTCAACATTCTTCTGAAGTCAACTATTTCTGAACAAACTGTCTCATCTTTATTGCTATTGGTTGCATGACTGTGTAAGAATGAGTTGAGTGCAAGCGCTTTGATTTGTCTATGCAAGATACAGTGCTAGATAAATTCCATTTATTATTATTATTATTATTATTATTATTATCTTAGTCCCTTTAACTGTTGAAGGAATTCCTGTCAGACCACCCTGATCTTCTGACACTTCCAAAGGTCTGCAGCAATCAACACCTAGGGTTGTGTGCAGAGCAGCAGAGAATTCTGCAGAGATCTACAACAACAAAGCAACATGCTTATAGCCTATACAAATTATAGCGTTTGTTTTAATCTACAGGTGGACAGTAGCAAAATTACTCGAGACATGAATCGTCAGCAATATGATAAAATGGTCTTTAAAAAAATTATAACGAACAAGGAGTACCTTGGATATATTTTTGTGGATAAAACACTTTTTGTTTCTTTAATGCATAGCTAGAAACAATAACGTTGGCTCCGATCAATACTGGAGCTAACAAAGCTGACTTTTTTTTCCAATAACAGCAGTTTTCGTTCAAACAGTATAAGAAATAATGTAACATTCAACGTCTCTTGCTCCATGAAATGGTACTGTGAGTTGATTTACCTATTTCATGTAACTGTTAGAATTTTTTTTTTTACAAACAGACATAGATCTAGATCAAGGTCTAATTAAGCAGAATAAGTATCCTGGAGTGAATCTGAAGATCTTGCTTTGTAGTGGTTTTGTTGCTGGACAGACACTATCTTTGTATAAAGTTCAGAAACCAGAGATGAATTTGTATTACTTTTTCAACCGTCAACATACTGTTATTTAACAGAACATGTCTAACCTTTCACAGAAACATTTTCAGTGTCACTTAAACCTTCTGACTTTCAGCCCTGTATTGAACACACAAGGAGGATCAAAGCTAGCCGAAACTTGGAACATTCAACACAGTTACACTGAGAATATAACGTTACAATTAATCTTGATTTAAATTCCATATCCCTGACCACATTCCTGCATTGTTATTAGTTGGCACTGTTGTTTCCTTGTGGTTATCAATTTCTCTGAGAAAAGTATGAAAGTTTTCAATCCTGGGCTAAACTATTGCTTGTTTCCTTGCCTCACCCCACCCGATAGCCTGGTGGTTAGCTTGATGCGCTCCTGATCTGCTGACCTGGGTTCGATTCCCGTTCAAGAGGATTTTTCCTCTGGAGTTACCATCAGTGCCAATTCCACTCTCCCTAAGAGTCTTTTGGATGAGTCTATAAACCCAGGTCCCGTGTGCGAACGCAGCAGAACATCTTGGGCACACGTTAAAACCCGTTGGGAAGAGTAGGCCATTGTGTGCCGGTGGGAACAGATGACAAAATTTCCAAAACTGTATACACACGGGGACTGGATGAAAAAAGCACATGAGTGCTCAGCAAAACTGGTTCAAGCTTTTCTTTTTCTCACAACAGACTTCTGTGCACAATGTCGTATATGTGGCTAAAAAGCTGAAAAGTGACGTCATTGTTTAAATCACGTCAAGTTTTCTCATTTTAAACTTTGGTGTGAAACCCCCAAGAACATCGGGAGATTTCTTGATGAAGCAAAGAAAGCAAACCCTTCTTAGCCTAGTCAACCTTTGCTCCCAATGAATAGGACTGAATCAAAATAAGAGCCAAACCATTGTCGGTTGCATTGCATTCAGCTGTTGGAGTGGTAAAGGTAAAGGTTGTCTTCTATGTGGTCATAGGAGAGTGAGGTGTCCCGGGCCACCTTCTCTAGGGGCCGCATATTGGGGGGCGCCCATCTCCTCTCCCTCGCTGCTTTTACCTTCCTGACCTAAAAGAGGCAGGTTACCATTTACAGCTGGGTGAACTGGGGGAAGAACTGACGAACCCAAAAATCACGAAAACGGTAAAACCCCAGTGGAAACCCAAGCTCGATGTGAAAACGTTTTGTGTTTTTGAAAAAATAGCATCAGAAATGATTTTTTCCACTATCCTACTTTTTATCATGCATAGGACGATCTTAAATGTACAATGAAATTTCACGTGGTGCAAATGGTGGTTGTTTGATAAATTTGAAAATATATAATATCATTGGATTCAAAATGTACTGTGGCTCTCTCTCTTGTCTCTTGTCTGTCTCTCTCTCCTCTCACTCACTCCCTCTCCCCTTCCTCTCCTCTTCTTCTCCTCTCTCTCTTCTCACCATAAAATTAAAACACAATCATTGCACACTAGATAGACCCTAAAAAAATCATAAAAAACTTGTGTCCCTGACAAACTGTAGCCCCACTACCCAGTCTGACCACAGGTCAAAAAAAGGAACAAAATTCCTAAATGGCAAAAAATAAAACCCTTCGCTTTTTTGCAAAAATTTAAATGACAGCTTTTTTACTGAGTTAAGGTTCCATGCTTCGGAAACATTAAAATATTACTGATCCAGACCTGGCCATTGAGTTCGGAAAAAGTTTTTTACTGAAATTTATAAAAAAAACTGCCCCATTAAAAACCATAAGGATCAAACATGTCCGCAAACCCCCTTTGGGTTTACAAAGGAACAGAAGAGCAGCTATCTTGAGAATTTTTTAAAAAAAACATAAATATTATAGGAGGCAAAAAAATTTAAAAAAAATGCCATAAATTCCAAAAACGGCAAAAGAAAAGGAAATATTTCCAAGATCTTTTCTCCAAACCAAAATTCAAAAACGTATGGGAAGGGAATCAACAAAAAAACAAATATCAAATTTTCTTCCAAATTAACGTAATTAAAGATATTTCTGCTGAAAAACTAAAAAAACACTTTTATTAAATATTTCTTTAACATAATTAACAATGAAAATCGAAGTCAATGATCTAAATGAACAAAACAATTCTCCCAAAAAAAGCGTATTCCATCAAAACTCCACTACCTTCATATTGTTTCTGAGGTTACGTTACCGATCACCCAAACAATAAAGACGCGTGGTCTTGAGGAATAGATGGCAGAATCTGAAACTCTCGCTCCAGTTATTACAGACACTTGACACATATCAAAAACCTTGTCTTCATAAGAATATTTCCCCCAACCCTTCAAAACTGCTAAGGGTTTTTCCGATCCAAAAGTCTGGGGACACTTTGATCCTCAAATTTGGGCCCAAATCTCTATTTTATCTTACCTTTCAAAACCCTTGGAAAAACTATGAAAAAAAACATAGTCCATCATATAGATATTAAAAAACTTACTTCCCCAAATCAGCGGGATTTAGAAAAAATCACTCGTGCCATAGGGCTTAAACTAGTTTTTGAGACAATGGCTGTCTAACTTTAAAGACAAAAAATTTTTTGTGGAGTATTTTTTGTAGATTTAAAAAAAGCATTTGATACAATTGACCAAAGACTTCTCTTTAAAAAAGTAAGACTTTTTTAATCCTCTACAAAACTCTTGAATTTCTTTTTTTATCTTAAAAACAGGAACAATGTGTTTAAATAGCTACGTCCACACCCACACAAAAACCCTTTCATTAGGAGTACCACAGGGATCCATTTAGGACCAATCTTTTTCATTTTACTAAATGACCCTTTCCCCTCCATATCAATCTAAATGCGAACTTTTTGCTGCGACCAACCATACATACAAGCCCAAATGACATTAACCTCTTGCAAAACATTGCAAATGCACTGATGATCTTTAAAAGGGGCTGAAAAAAAATCACTGCTAACACCCCCCAAAAAAAAAAAATGCATGTTATCAACCAGACAAAAGCGACAAAATCTATCTAATAAATTTTTTCCAACCATATTGAAAAGAAACAATGAAAAAAGCCCTCACCAAAAGTTCTAGGAGTAAAAATTGATGAAAATCTCGCGGTACCATCAATACCCATTGTGCAAAAACATGCTCAAAGAGTATACCAATGACTAAAAACAAACATTTTCTTTACTTTCATCAAAAAAAACTTTCTTTCAACTTTATCAAACCTCAATAGATTATGCTTCAAAACCCGTGGGTTTTTGCTAGGCAAAAAACTTGAAAAACCCTTAAAGTCTGTAAAGTGTCTTAAACGGTTTCTAAGAAGACTCCTTACTAAAAAGGGGTTAAACCGTTAAAAATTCTTCCCCTAACCAAGCTAAGATTTTTCAAAGGCATCAGATGTTTAAAAATGACAGGAACTTTTCCCCCATCCCCTTTAAAGAAAAGTTCCCAATGAATCTTCAAATACGAAAAGCCATGGTCCCAATCCCAAGAATAGATTTGTTCAAATCTGTTACTTTTTCTCAGGCCCTGTGCTGTGGAAAATTCCCCCTTTCCCGACTCTTTAGACAACTCCAATCATTAACAATCTTCAAAAGTCATTTTTTCATCCATTAATGCATTTAAAAATAAAATCCAAATTGATCTGTTGGAAAAAAAGAAAATTTATATCCTCCCTTGCATTTATAAAAATTTATCCTCTCTCTCTTCTCTCCTCTCTCTCTTCTGTAACTGACATTTTAGTGAGTTGCTTTGAATTTAATGTGTGTGTGTGTGGGTGGTGTCCCCTTTGGGCTTGTTTGATTTTGTTAACATGAACTTGTCTGATTTTTCCCCTTAAAATGAATTTTGGGGTTTTTGTATTTTGTTTTGTTAATCGAATGGTATGGATGTTTAATTTGCAAGTTCTGTTGGACAATTTCATTACTTCTGTGGATTTTGTATCAATTTCAAATAATGTGTATTGGATTGGGCATGTGTGATATGTGTGTGTGTATATGTTGGTGTATTGTGTGTATGTGTGTGTCGTGAGTAGTAATGGCGCCCATTCACAGTTTTGTGCAGGATGAGGCGGAAAAAGAAAGCAGTTCTGGGTGTTTATTTTGAAATAGCGGATGTAGACTGGTCATTTTCTGAGGCTTTGTGGCTTGCTGTCTTCGTACATAAAAATGTTTTTCCGGTTTTGTCTGTACAAATGTACGGTTATGATATTTGTAATTATGACATGTGTCTATTATCTTGTATGTGAGGAAATGGTCTTGCGAATAGGATATGTTCAGGATTGTGTGGTGTGTGGTGGTGTGTGTGTGGGTGTGTGTGTGTGTTTTTATGTGTGTTGAGTGGTATGTTGAGAGAGAGTGTGTGTGTTGGTGTGTGGTGTGCAGGTGGCTAAAGGAGCGTAAGTGTGTGGTATTGTGTGTATGTGTTGTGTGTTGTGCACGCGCGCGCGCGAACGCTTGCATTTAGTTGGACTTTGGGGGTTTGTTGTTTGGGTTTAGGGGAGGGGGGTGTTTTGGGAAGGGGAGTGTTTTGTGGGTCTTTTTTTCTTGTTTAATTGGTTTTGTTTATTCATTTGATTTTTCGATTTCTTGATTTTTCACTAATTGAATGGGAGTTTGAGTGAAATATTTCATTGTTATTTGAAATGATCTTGTTTGTTAATTAATTGATTTATAATTATGTTTTAACAAGTATGTGTACCATTTGACAATGTGTAGATGTTTATCTTTATGACTTATTAAGTTTGGTTGTGTTATTTTTCTTGGCTCTGTTGTTTTTTCTTGTTCTTGTTGTTTTTGTCTGTCTTTTTTTTCTCTTTTTTATCATCTTTGTTGGTTTGGTTTTTCCTTCTCTTTTGTTTGTTTTTTTTGTTTGTTTTGGTTTAAGGTTTTTTGGGGGGGGGGGGGTGGGGGTGGGGTTTATTTTTATGGTTTTTTTTATTTGCTTGCTTTGGGGGGGGGGGTTGTTGTTGGGGGGGGAGTGTGTTGAAAAGGTTTATTTCCCCTTGTTTTTTTGTGAGACTGTATAAGTATTGGGTTATTATTATTAAGATGTATCCTAACGGGCGGGGGCCCTGGATGTTAAAAAAAGCACATTTTGTGCTTATTCATTATCCTCGAAATAAAAGAATTTGTCATTGTCATTTGTCATTGTCTTTTCCCTCTCTCTCTTCTCTCTCTTCTTGTACTATTCTATTACCCTCAGAAAATAAAATTTCGTTATCGTTATCTCTCTCACTTCATCCTCTCCTTTTATTGTTTGCTTATAGGTTTTTAAATTGTCGTGTTTACAATTAGTATCCCGTTGAATGCTTTATTCAGATTTAATATTTCAGTTTTGTTGCGTAAGTTGACTGTATTTGAGATTTAGTGAATTTTTTTATTTTGATATCTTGTCTTGAGCGTACCAATTATGTATAGCTAATTCCAAAGTGCAGATGTCCTTTTCTATGACTATACATGATACTGATAAAGATTTGATGTTGGCATTGATGCAAGGTGTGAGTGCGTGCGCGCGCGCGCGCGCGCGTGTGTGTGTGTGTGTACACGTGTGTGTGTGTGTACGTGTGCATGGAGATGCAAATTGCTTCTACAATATTTGTTTCATGTAGTTTACTGTTGCTGCTGCTTCCCATAAAAGCACACATAATTTTTGACGTTTCTTTCTGTTAGCCAAAAAATGATACTATTTAGTAGTTTGTTTCCTTTATATTATGGAGGTTTTGCTTTGTTTGGTTCTGTTTTGGTTTGGGTTTGGGTTTTTTTTTTTGGAGGGGGGATTTATTCGGTTGTCCCCTCTCCCCTTGTTGTTGTTGCCGCTTTTGTTTTGCTCTTGGTTTTCTTGCTATTTTTTCGGTTGTTTCTGTTTTTTTTCTGTTTTGCTTTCCTTCTTATTTTTTTTCTCTCTCTTTCGGTGTTTTTGTGGGGATTTTTGTGTAGATTTTTTCCTGTATACTGTGTAAGTGTATTGCTCTGGACTTTATTTTATTTTATTATCATATATATCCCTAAGGGCGGGGACTGGATGTAAAAAAGCACATGGGTGCTTATTCATTATCCTCGAAATAAAAGAATTTGTCATTGTCATTGTCATTAACATTGGCTGGGGGAAAGCCAGAGCTCTGACCACTGAGCTATGATGGACTGTACTCAACAACAACAAATTTTGTGGGATAAAAAAACGCAAAAACAACCCAGGACAGAAATAGTCCAGATCAAAACTTCCTGGTATGAACACCACTGGGTAATCTTAAGAACTGCAGGGCGGGCGGGGTGGGGTGGGGAGGTATTATATTATTAATATAAACTTATTATTCATGACATGTACTAACTGGGCAGTAGGTTTGAAACACCCCCTGGCAATTTAAGAAAGCCCTTTCATTTTTTTTTTAGCCGAATCAAATCCAGTAGCCATGATTAAGGTAAAGGTAAAGGAGTCCCATAACCTATAAGGTCGTAGGGGAGCGAGGCGTCAGAGACCTCACTTCTCTAGGGCCAGCATATTGAGGGCGGCGCCCATCTCCTCTCCCTCGCTGCTTTGCCTTTCCTGACCCTGAAGAGGGCAGGTACCCATTTACAGCTGGGTGAACTGGGGGAACTGTACTGAAGCCAAGGCGCGCAAACGGTCACCCCATCCAACTGATAACCCCGCTCCATGCTGCTTAACTTGGCTGGGGGGAAAGCGAGTGCTCCGACCCATGAGCTATCCCGTCACTCTCTCTCTCTCTCTCTCTCTCCTTTGTTTCTGATTCTTATCTTTTGTGGTGTGTGTGGTGTGTTGTGTGTGTGTGTGATTTGGCCAATAATTCTCTGTTGTGAGTGTCTGTGCTAGGTTACGATTCTAGCAAGTTTGTAAGGTTCATGTCTTTTGTGAACATGTAAAGATGTGTACATCATTGTCGTTATCAGAACTTATAATAAAACTGTTGTTTATATTAGTAGGAGAATGTCATCACAAATGAAATTAATAGAAACAGAATGGTAGATCTATTCATTTCTTTCATTGTATTATAGTTACAGTAGTTAGTTCCTTAACCCTTTTTTTCTGAATTGTTTGCCTTTTTGTGTCTAATATCACTTAATGTGAATAGACGTTAAATTGAAGAACAACGCGCACACACACACACACACAGATAGAGAATCAGAAACAAAGGAGAGAGAGAGAGAGAGAGAGAGAGAGAGAGAGAGAGAGAGAGATGTGCACACACAACAGATTTTAAAAAACCCACAGAGATAATACACAAAAAGGACAGATACAGACATACACACAAAGACTCTGTCTGTCTGTCTGTCTCTCTCTCTCACTCTCTCTCTCTGTATCAGAATTTTGGGGGCTAGAAAATGCTGTTGTCCATTGTGAACATGTTCATACTTTCACCTTAAAAGATATTTGGGTGTAGATAAACAACTCCAATGACCTACTTTACGGTGAAATGAACCACCACCCTATTTACATAGTATCCACGTTAATTGTGTTCCCTACTGGTTTAAAAATTTCTGCACATGTTGAGGATAGAATACCACGTAAAGCATATATGTTGTATAATTTACATTTCTAGAAATGGAGTAACCTGGGTGTGTGTGGGTTTGAGTGGGGATTTGGCTTTGTGTTTGGCAAAATCAGGGGATTGGCTATGTTGATAGATTTATAGTGTTTCTCCCCCTCAACATTTATAGTAGACTGTTCTTGGCAGAAATGGGTCTGATCATAATTTATTTGAGAATAGTGACAAATTTACAGTCTGCAGAAATATTTGTAGCATTTCTGATTTGAAGCAGTGGGGTGGATAGGATAAACATTTAATGTTTATAAAAAAAAGATTTAGATCATGCCTATTAGAATTACATGTTCGTTATTATAGATAAAAGAACAATGATGATTTGAGTTGTCGTCTGTGTAAAGAGGAAGAAGAAAACAAAGTTTATTTTGCTCTTTGTTGTCCGTTCTAACGAGAACAGTTTATCAAGCCCAAATATTCATAGACAGCCATCATTGTTGAAATTCAGCATGTTGATGTATCCTCTTCTCCTCAAGTAGTCGGTCATTTTGCCTTGTAATTGTACAAAGCTTTTAAACTAAGGGACCTTGTTATGTTGTGAGAATATTTTTTTTTAAATTTTTTTTCTGCAATAGGGGTTTTTGGGTTTGTTTGTTTGTTTATTAGGATCTTACTACATCTGTTTCAATTATCATATCATGTACCTATACCCCTGTATAAGGGTACCTGGTCTATAAATGAATAAACGAGTCCAGTCTCTCTCTCTCTCTCTCTCTCTCTCTCTCTCTCCCTTCCTCTCTATCCCTACCCCCCCCCCCTCTCTCTCTCTCTCTTCAGCAATCAAATTGGAAACCAACCACACAACAATACACAAAAACACATCAAATTATAAAATTCTTACCAAACAGCTTGCAGCAACAGCCACACAGAAGAAAACCAGTACACCATTCATTGTTCATGTTATCTACGTCCTCAATATTGAAAAAAAAAACCCCAAATACACCGTTCACTGTTCACTTGTATCTACATTGCAAAGAAAACCAGTACACCGTTTCTGTTTACTTTTATCTTCATCCTCATATTGCAAAGAAAACCAGTACACTGGCATGTTATCTACGTCCTCAATATTGCAAAGAAAACCAGTGCACCGTTCATTGTTCACTTTCTCTCTGCCACATATCATTCCTTCAATATCGCAAGCAAACACTCTGTAAGTGTCTCTATGAAACACACTGTTCAAAAAAAGTTAACAAACAGAGACTGTTTCGAATTCCAAGAAATAAAAACCTCTATATAATCATCTATCTACAAATTCATCAGTACACTCAAGAGGCTGGTATCTGTACACCTACAGATTTAGAGTCACAGAGACTGAAGCAAAAGGAGGCACTGCAAGACTGCAGTGCGTGACCACGATCAGACACGCTCACAACAGGAATAACCTGTCTAGAATAACACAGTAGTTTGTATGATGTTCTCCTTCTTCAGTAAGATTAAGATTCAAAATTTACTTCCTTTTAAACCACACACACAAAACCACACA
>JAQIHA010001954.1:2500-10137 GCA_028751875.1 Rapana venosa | reverse complement strand
TGTTCCCCCGGGCACGCTATGGCCTTTTTCCCCACAAAGCAAACAGGTTTTAACTTGTCCTCTAGATGATCGTTGTTCATCTTGCTTTACAGTCTCATCCCAAAGGCTGTGATGGGAGTGGGGATGGTACCGATGTTAACTCCAGGGCAGAAATCTCCTCAGACAGGAGTCTGGGTGGGGGCTGAAGCCTGCACTGTCAGGGCAAGACTCTTTCAGGTCATTGTGTCAAGCACACCGTCTGCACTTGATTTTTATATAACGACAACAGTCATACACAGTTTGAGTGGCTGGCTGCCAGGATTCAAGAACCAGACCCATAAAACTCTGTCAGCCCTTTTACTCCAAACCATCGCCTGATATTCTTCGGATGAGACTATAAACCGAGGCCCCGTGTGCGAACGCATGCAGAACATCTTGCGCACACGTTAAATCCTGTTCCGCTTTTGGAAAGAGTAGGCCATTGTGTACCGGTGGGAACAGATGACAAAATTGACAAAACCGCATACACACGGGGACTGGATGTAAAAAATCACATGAGTGTTTATTCCATTATCCTCGATATAAAAAAAATTCATTTGAGCGCTTTGATTTGTTGCTTTACAAGATTCAGCACTATATAAATTACATACATTATCAGTATTATTATTATTATTATTATTATTATTATTATTATTGATGCATACCAGAACACGCTGACTCCCCGTTTCCACACAGGGATACATTCTGTGTGGAGGACGGGATGATTCAGGACATCCTTGGCTAAAGGAAAAGGAAAGAGCTCCACTGTCAGCATTCTGGACAGGACCGGCCCCCAGAGCTGTGTCTTCCAGCTTGGAACAACCCTCACCACACCTGTGCTCTGCTCCTGGTGTACACAAAGATCCGCAGTCTCCTCCACTGCCAAGTCCTGCTGAACGCTGTCAGCAGCTCAGGACAGAGACCCTGGCCCTTCAGACCCCTGGTGCAGGGGAAGGACGTCTCGCACCAGTCTGTCCTGCCCCCACTGCAACACAGGCTGGAGAACAGCTCTGCAACAACACAGTTATCTGAGAGACCTCTGTTATGCTACCGCTTCCATAGTCACATAGAGGTGTGTGTGTGTGAGTGTGTGTGTGTGTGTAGTATTAGCACCAACATTTTCTTTAAAATACTTCTCAAACTTCACATATAATCACATACATTCACACAGATCTATGTCATGGCTGGTCAGATAACCAAGCAGATACACACTTAAGTCACCCAAAAAAACCCAAGGAATAAACAAACAAACAAAAAAATCTGCTGCAACAACTGCAAGGACTATCCTTCATGTTGCAGCACCTATCGATGCCAGCCCTTGATCATGACGTCTCTCTATCATGAGAGTAGTACAGTAGTTTGTAGAGGAATGAAAACTGGGATTTTTCTTCACAAAGTTTATATCTTGCACTGGTGGTGAAGAAAGGATTGTCGTTTGACAGATCATAGCTTGTTGTTCCAATCTTACCATCACATATGGTGAAGGGTATTGTCACCATCATGTCTATCAAGCACTCACACACATGCGCCCGCGCAAACACACACACTCTTCTCTCTCTCTCCTATACCCTACCCTCCTCAAATACACACATACATACACATCCTTCCCCCCTCTCACATACCTCTCCCCCCTTCCTTCCCCCTACCTGAAAGATCCTTTTTTTCTCCCCTCTGTCTCCTAGTTTTTGCAATAAAAAGGAAACCCATGAGTATTTCAAAACAAATCGCAAGGGAAAAAACCCCAAACTCCCATCTACTTTAAAACACACTCTTTCAAAAAAAAAAGCCAACAAGCCTAATCAAATTTTGAGCTACCCCCTCCCCTGTGATAAAACCTTTATCACGAAACTATTCCTCTCGGGGCCCAACTTCTCCCCAAAAATCTTTTAGGGCAGTGTTAGATCCTGAAGGGGATCTTTTCACAACAAAATTTCTGAATAACCTGTTATTATGATTTTTCTTTTACAAGTGGGGCTGTGAAATCGGGAAGTCCCCAAGCCGAGAAGGGAGGGAAAAGCTTTTTTCCCTTTTTTGCCCTTTTTTCCCTGACAGGGGCCATCAAGACTCCCCGTAGCAAACCAGTTCCATCTTCAAATTTCGGGTCTCTTTTTTAACTAAACCCCCCGGTCAAACAGTTGGGCCCAAATTTTCATTCCCTAAAATTTTTTTTTTGGGTTTGCCCCCTTTAATTTAAAAGGGTTTCGCAATTTTTCTTTCTGCTGGGTTCCATCTCACTTTTTGGTATTTTTTTAATAAAAAGGTTTAAAAAAAAACCCCCCCCCCCCCCAAAAGGGGCCAGCAAAACATTCTTTTTTTGATTATCGGGTTTCAGATGAAAGGTTGTGCTTTGCTTCAAAGTGTTTGCTGGAAAATTTTTAAACGAAGATAAAAAAATGGGAAGAGGCTGGCAAATCCCCACCCATATTTGGTTTGTTCTGGATTTTGAGAACATTCTTTGTACTAAAGTTTGGCTATAAAAAAACCCTTGTATTTGGAAAATTTGGGTTTTTTTAACCTAAAAATTTAAAAATTTAAAAATCCCTTTTCCCGAAAACCCCAAAATTTTTGTAAGAAATTTCAATGCATATAAAATAATAATTTATGGAATTTGTATAGTCCTAAACCCTTGTAAAAAAAAAAAACCAATTTTCAAAAGGCTTGCACTCAATATTTACAGGCTGAAACTCCCCTTTAAAACATAATGAAAAATCCTTTTGCCCCGCGCACACCCCACCCCACACAGCCCCGGCCCACACACACACAACACACACCAAAACAAAACATAACAAAAACTTAGACGGTAAAAGATGTTTGGGGAAAAAATTTGGGGGACAGATAGGGTGGGGGGGAAAATTTCCCCCGGGTGGGAAATATGTGTTTTTTGAGGCGGGTTTTGAAGGAATCAAGTGAAGGTTTTTTAAACAAATGGAAAAGAGGGAGGCCCCCTTTCCCCAGGTGGAGGGGACCAAAAACAGAAAGGAGGAGGGCCCCACATTTTGGTTTTTTTGGGTTCTGGGTGTTCGAAACCCAAAAAGTATCTGGGTTTAAACGGGGGGAAAACGGGAGGGAAAGGTTACAGGTGAAGACAGTTACAAGAAAGGGGGGCAGATTTTGTGGGGGACATTTTCAAACAGAGGGTAGGGTTTTTCCCTTGCAGTCTTTGTAAAGGACAGGAAACCAGTGAAGAGTTTGGCCGGAAAGGAAGTGATGTTTTCAAAATTTTTTTTTTCTTAGGCCCCCAGCGAGCTGCAGGTTTTTGGATGCTTTTTGAAGAGAGGGTTTAGATAAATGCGGGTTTAGGCCGGGCAAAAAGAAAATTTTAGTAGCCCTAAACTTTTAAAAAGAATAAGGGGATGGGGACAAGTTTGGGAAAGGGTTTGCATAGTGGACAGATATTTGGGGAATCGCGCTTAGGCCCCTTTAATTGAAGTACCCAAGGACTGGCGGGTTTCCTGGGTGATGAATTTTTTTCATAGAGATTTGTGTTGCCCAAAAAACTACCCCCTAAAAAACCTTCACAGAGTTTGGGACAAAGGGAACGGGAACGATTCCCAAATTCTATTGAAGTTTTTTTGATGGGGAAAGGTTTATGTTGGGTCCCTATGAGCTTTGGTTTCGTTTTACCCGGCATTATTGTTTTTAACTTTGTTTGAGTCATCCATTTTTAAAGTTTTTAAAGGGCCCAAGTAGGACTTTTTGTCAAGGGGGAAAGGGGGGAAAAAAGTTTTAAAAACGTATTCGCTGCACGGGGAAGTTGAGTTCATCGGCATAGAAAGGGATGATAAATTAGGGGGGTTTGGGTTTATTATATTTTGGGGAGTGGAGCGTGTTTTAAAATTTAAAGGAACGGGGGAAAGGATTTACCCCGCGGGACTCCAAAAATTCCTTTTTCCCGGGGTTTTTTGATTGAATTTTTTTTTACAATAATTTTTGGGAAACCCCGGTTTCTGTGAGGTATGAATTTAAACCCCAGGTGAGGGCTGGGGCCTTTAAATTACCAAAGTTTTTTTGGAGGCAAAGAAAGAAAAATTGATTAAACCCTAATGGTTTCAAAGCTGCAAAATAAGTAAAAGAAGGGTGAGGAGGGAGATTTTTCCTGCCCCCAAAAGGGCAATTTGGAAGGGGGTATTTAAAGTAGGGAAATGGGTTTGGTTTGGGTTTGCTGTGGTTGGGGCGTTTGGGGGGATGAAAAGGGGGAAAGAAAGTTTCATTGGAATGAAGGTGACTTTTTGAGGTTTGAGAAAACCCTTTTTTTTTTATTTATTTTTAGAGAAAAAGGGTTTAAGTTTGAGCGGGCCCTAAAATTCTTCAGAATTTTGGGGAGGGGAGGCCCGTGCTTTTTAAATTAGAGGTGGGGACTTTTGCTTTTTTTTAAGAGCTGAGGGAAAAAAATTTCCTGAGAAGAGATGAGTTTACAAATTTTTAGTGTTTTAATGGGGAAAAGGTTGGGGAAAGGCATTGGAGAAAACAGGAGAAATTTTATGGGAACCCCAAAGGTCGCAGGGTTTTTTTTTATATTTCTTTTCCCTTTTCAAAATTTTGTCAGGGGAATTTCCCTTTTTCACTTGTGGGAGGGAAGGAAAAAAAAAGAGGAGTCCCAGTGAACTGGGGGTGGGAAAGGCCAGGCTGGAATTGGGGGTTTGATCAATTTGGGGGGGAGCGATTTTTAAAATTTTATCTGAAAAGAAGGCGGGAAAATTTATGGTTGGAAGTTCCCGCGGGCTGTGGGTGTTAGGCAGTGGATTTGTTTTTCCCAAAGACCCAAGGAGATTTAAAGGTGAGGGAAAAAAAAAGAGATTTTAGGGGATGTGCAAAGAGAATTTGGGAAGAGTAGTGTCTGTCTTTGCTGAATGGATTAAAAAGTTTGACTTTGTTTATTTTTTTTTTGGGGAAAAGCTGTTTGTTGATTTGGGGTTTTTGATTTCCCGCCACGGGCCGTTTATTTTCCGGGGGTTTTTGCGCTTCCCCTATCAGATGTCTTGGGTTTAACCCTGGCCCCACAGGGTCTTTTGGGAGGAGATGGCCGTAGGGGGGTGCATGTCATCAAGCATTTGGGGGGAAAATTAGTTTTTATAGTAAATCAGAGAGGTCAGTGTGGCCCAGAGGTTTGTGAAAAAAAACGTTCCCGAAAGCGGGTTTAAGAAAAGGGTATGAATGTCTTGGCCTTAAGATTGCGACGGAAACCATATTTTTTCCCTTTTTGACGGTTTTGTGATGTTGAGATGGAAAAAGAATGGGGGGGAAAGGGATCAAAATTGCAGTTCGTCGGGGGACAGAAACAGATGGGGGGGAAAAGATTGAATGAAGCATTAGTAATAAACCCATTTAAAAATTTTATGCCCAAGATCTGTGCGTTGCTTGGGTTTACCAATTTGGTGAGAGAGAAGGGTTTGGGACAGAGAAAAAGAAAAAACGTTTGGCTTTCGGGGAGAAGACTGGTTGCCCAAAATTTGGGAAATTTTTAAAAATTCCACAAAAAATTTATAAGTTTAGGGGGGAGAGAGGCTGAAAGTGGTCGAGGGAAAGGTGATTTTGGGAAATTTTTGGAAAAAAAAGAGAAGTGTTGGGTTTTGTTTTTACGGTGGGAGGTGGGGGGAAAAGGGGCAGCAGATAGAAATAGGGGGGCCCGGGTAGGTGAGATTGATTTCGAAACTTAAAAAAAGAGTCATTGTGGAAATTGAAGGTTTTTACTGAAAAAAAAGAGGGGTTTCCCCAATATGTCTTTGAGTTTGATGGCAACCCCCACCTCCTCGAGAGAAGTGGGGGGAAAAAAAAGGGTTTTTATACCCCGGGAGGAGCCCACCCGGTTTTTTTTTTCCCCCTTGGGGCCATGTGGTTTAAGCCAAGTTTCGGTGAGGGAAAGGTTAAGTCAAAAGTTTTTTTTTAAAAGGGTGAAATTAGATAGTAAAACGGGGGTTTTCAATTTTGGGCAGACAGATGCACATTGAACCCAAAAAAACTTGAAAGGGGATCTGAAAAGGGGGTGGGGGAGGTTGAATGAAAGTTTTGGGGGGAGTTGGAATGCATTCAGAGGAAAAAGGAGAAGGCGATGGTGGAGATGCCGCTAGCGGAAGAACAGACAAGAGGGTTTGGATTTGGGGAACCGGGAGTAGAAGTGGTGAAAGAAAAATGTGCGATCGGGGGTTCGGTTTTTGAAAACATCAGGATTTAAAATCATAAACTTTAGAAAAAAAAAACATTTATCAGAGGGTTTCAAAAAAAACAGGGAAAAAAACAAAAACTGAGGGGGGGGTGGAGGAAACGGGGGAAGAAGCTTTTTCAGGGGGTTTACGGGAAATGCGGGCAGAGGTGGGGGGGGGGAGACCCCAAGGGAGGGGAAGTCCCCCCCACTGGCGATGACGTCGGCCCCCCGCCCGGGGTTTTCCCCCTTGGTTTTGCCAGCGAAAATTAAAGCCTAAGGTGTGTTAAAAAACTGCTTTAAAAGCCCGGAGCAAGCGTGTCCCGGGGGTTTTGGGCAAATTTTCAGGTGCGAAAACAAGCTCTAAAGTCCCGCGGGCTTCACGCCCTGGTAGCAGAACAACAAAAACTAGGATTTATTGATGGGGGTTTTTGGTTTTCAGTTCGTGAATCCGTGGGAATTTTTTGAACGGGCAGTAGGGTAAAATTAAAAAGGGTCACCGGGAAAACCAGCGAGGGGCAGGTAAAAAAACAATTTATAAGTCCCAATCGAAATTTTGAACAAATTCAAAAAAAAGATGAAAATTTTTTTCATCGAAAATATTTTCCCAAAAAAAGATAATAACAAAAAAAAAAATGTTTGAAAAAAATAAACCCCAGGGTGAAAACCGAACAAGAAGATGTTTTAAAAAAATTTTTTTGGGAAAAAAAACCCGAAAAAAACCCCACCTCAGCATTCAAACACAGGAAACTACACACAGTGCTGCGGACAGGGGCCCAAAAACAGAAACAAATCTCCCGTATGCGTTTTAAATAATGTCCCAAAAAACATGTTTTATATCGTGTAAAAATAATAAAGATTTTAATAATGATAATTTAAAAATTATATAATAATAAATTTCCCTATATTATTATTATTATTATTATTATTATATATCAGGGGTTTGAGATTTTTAAAAAAATTTTACCAACATTTCAAGATTAAATTTCTGCACGAAATTTTTACCAATCCAAAGGGTTTGTGGGGGGTTGAGATAGCACCCGTCTCTGATTCGTCCCCCAGTATTCTCTTTTTTTTTAAAGTACTACTGTGGAAATTGTAAAAAACCTTTTACTGTAAAGTTAAACATTTTGTTTTATTGGGGGCAGCTTTTTCATTAGTTGGGGAGTTGTTCATTTTCTAAGTTTAGAGGGAGTTTTTCGATTTTTCGCATTGTTGTTATTTTTTGGCGTCTCCCTTTTCCATGATTTTTTACAGCATAATTTTTTGTTTTTAAGGTTTGGAATCAAAGGGTTTTTTTTTTTGTAATAAATACCAACATGCAAATTTTTTTTCTTAAAACCCTCTTCATCATGCCCCCTTCCCCCCATTTCACGTTAAAATCACTTTGAGTGAAAAAAGCCGTAAAATCGAAAAAAAACCACATCTTCAATGGTGTTGTAGTGAGGAAAATTCTGGTTTTACGGGCCCAGCTTTAAAT
>JAQIHA010001953.1:5000-10151 GCA_028751875.1 Rapana venosa | reverse complement strand
AAGCAATATACTAATTTCTAACCCTATTAACCATGATTTTCCCTTTAAAGGGCTATGTGCTTAGCCCTTTCTCTTTAATGTATGCTATTGGTCTCCTTCTAAATATAAATGAACCATGCGATCTTTAAGCTGCTGATACAACTATGTATTATAGTCACTCTAACTCCAACGAAATATCTTACTCATAAAAATTGTCAAGTGAATGGTACAACTAGAACCTCTTAGATCACACACGCACACACCAAAGCAAGACTCATGCTGATTACTACAAGATGAAGATACCAACATTCCAACTTGCCTGTCGCTCAATGCTCATCAAAAAGTGTCACCAGCAGAAGCTCCTTGACACCAGGCTCTATCTAGGCGTTACAGTGGACACCACAGGGGGCGAGAGACACGACGGCAGATAGACAGGAAAGCCATCCACAGAGTCCCAGCTTTGGCACACCTCCGACATAAATGGAGAACTTCAGTGAACAGCTACTTTTGATGCAGTGCCTGACTAATCGACCACACCTTCACAGAAAGCTTTGTAACGCCCCGCAGTGTTTATTAGCATGTGCATTCCAAAGAGTACCGAGATTCTTGTCTTTCCACACCCATACCATGTCATTACCAAAGAGGGAAATTTAATTCAGAGAGAGAGAGAGAGAGAGAGACAGACAGACAGACAGACAGACACAGACAGACAGACAGACAGAACAGGCCAGCGTCATATAATGGACGGCGCAGGGAGTGTCTCACTGGCATTTATAACCTGCCCACACAGACCTGTCTTCATCATATTGCATCTTCATTATGCTAATGAGCTGCAGCTGGAATGCCCCACAATAACCACCACCCAGCCTGTGATATCACGGCAGTGACACACAGACCGACCGACACACACACACACATACACATACACACACAACACGTTTGGCAACTTGTCCTTTTATTGATTGTACAGTTTGTTTTCGTCTGCATCTTCGTCTTTCTCTCTGTCTGCACGCCCACCCCCCCCCCCCCCCCCCCCCCCCCCCCCCCCCCCCCCCCCCCCCCCCCCTTAACGTCCGTCATTTCTGCTGTTTCTGTCTCTCCCTTGTCTCCATGTACGTTTGACAACAGCTCGCTGTAGACTCGGCTTGTGCCCAACTGTTAGTCCTTGTGTATCAAAGATCGTTTACTTTTATTTTATAGTTAATCTATCTGCCTGTCTTCTTATCTATCTTTTGTGGATTTTATTGAGAGAGAAATGATGATGATGATGATGATGATGATGAGGAGGAGGAGGAGGAGGGGAGGAGGGGGGGGGAGGAGGAGGAGGAGTAGGGAGAGGAGAGAGAGAGGGGAGAGAGAGAGAGAGAGAGAGAGAGAGAGAGAGAGAGAGAGAGAGAGAGAGAGAGAGAGAGAGAGAGAGAGAGAGAGAGAGAGAGTTTATTCTGTTATTTCGAGGATCGTGGAATAAGCTCTCATGTGCTTTTTAATATCCCACCGAAACACAATAGCCTACTCTTTCGAAAAGTGGAACAAGATGTTCTGCGTGCGTTCGCACACGGGAACTCGGTTTATAGTCTCATTCCAATGACTTTTTGGGCGTAGTGGAATGGGACTGATGCTAATTCCAGAGGGAAAAAATCCCCTTGAACAGGATTCGAACCCGGATCGGAAGATGACGAGCGCACTGCACAAGGCTCTAAGCGCCATGAGGTCAGCAGGGAGGGACACTGTGAACTCCTCCAGAGTGACAATAAACAGAGAGACTGAAGACGCTTGACCACACAACTGACCTCCTCACCCCCCTCCCTCCCTCACCTCTGTACCCCCCTCTCAGTTTCTTCCCCTTAAAGTCTTTCGGATGAGACAATAAACCGAGGTCCCGTGTGCGAACGCACGCAGAACATCTTGCGCACACGTTAAAACCCGCTCCGCTTTTCGGAAGAGAAGGCCATTATTTGCCGGTGGGAACGGATGACAAAATTTTACAGAACTGCATACACACGGGGACTTGATGTAAGAAAAGCACATGAATGCTTATTCCGTTATCCTCAAACAAAAGAGTAAAGAATCCTTTGCTTTGTCAGCATTCTGCCGTCATACAAATTTCTACTTTCCGCCCCCCCCCTTTACCCCCGGAGCCCCTCCCCCTTCCACTTTCTTCACAGCCGCGCATCTTCTCCATCAAGCAAGACAACTTCCCGAACTGACGTAGTGGGGGGGGGGGGGGGGGGTGGGTGGGAGGAGAGGACTGTCAGTGTCCTCAATGAAGTGTGTTTGTATGTATGTATGTTGTATGTAGTATGTATTATTATGTGTGTGTGTTTGTATGTGTATGTAGTATGTGTGTATTATGTATGTATGTATGTATGTATGTAGTATGTTGTATGTATGTATGTGTGTATATGTGTTTTTGTATGTGTGCTGTATTGTATGTATGTATGTATGTATGTATGTCTGTATGTGTATGTATGTATGTGTGTTATAATGTATGGTGGATGGATGTATGGATGATGCTGCATCATGTAGTGTGTATGTATGTATGTGTGTATGTGTTATGTATGTAGTATGTATGTATATATTTAAATGTGTATGTATGTATGTAAGTGTGTATGTATATGTAGAAATTGTGTATATATGAAGTATGGTTTGGGATGGATGTATGGAGGGAGGGATGTATGTTATATTGTGTATGTATGTATGTGTGATGAAATGTATGTATTGTATGTATGTATGTTGTATGTATGAAATTTTATGTATGTGGTGTATTATGTATGTTGTAAGTTTTATGTAGTATGTATGTATGATGTAGTATGTATGATGTATGTATGTATTGTGTATGTAGTATGTATGTGTGAATGTATATATTATGTATAAAAGTATGTATGTTATGAAATATGTATTATGTATGTATGTGTGTATGAAAGTATTATGAAAGTATGTTTGTATGTATGTATGTATGTATGTATGTATGTTTGAATGAAATTATTATGTATGTAGTATGAAATGTAGTAGAAAGTATGTATGTATTATATGTGTATGTAATGTAGTATGTATGTGTGTATGTATGATGTATTCTGCTTTCCCTTTGCGCCTGGCGGCTGCATGGTGCGTGTCCGTGTTTTGAGTGTGATTGTGTGTTTCTCCCACTTCTTCCTAGAATTTTTATATCTGTGTTTTTGTTACAACACCCGGAATCGAGGGGGTTGAACAGTTTTCTTGGCATTGTTTGACATTTAAATATATTTCAATTGATAATTTTCTTCATTTGATATTTATTTTCAAAATTTCATTGACTGATGATTTGTGTTTACCGAATTGTGCTTGTCTTTGCAACCCTTCATACCTGACCCTGCCGCAGCGTGAAAATTTTCACGTGATTCCGATCCAAAACCACCCCCTCCACCACTGCTCTGTGTTCCTTACTCCACTGCAATGACTCTAACTGCAAACAGACTTGAAAGCTTTGCCCTCACGTGGTTTCCACATATGCAAAATCGACTCCGCGAGCACATTGTAAATCTTGGAATTCACCGCCGCAAAACCAAAAGGGAGGAACACGTGCGGGCATACGTCATCGACTGCAGCGTGATTCCCCGACATCTGCCCCCCCATCACTTCTGACGTCACTACCGCAACAACTGTTCCCAGCCACAACACTGCCTTCGCTTTCTGGTCCTCCACCTGTTTCAACATTTGATCTGCATGAGACTCTAAACCCCCCGACTGCTCCAGTTCTTTCACCTTCTTCACACCTGACTCACAATCCAAACTATCTGCCCTTCCCTGTACACATCTCTATCATCACCTTTCATCCTGTTCCTCGCTAGTCATAGTCCTCACCACCGTCTTCTCCAACCTCTCTGCCTCCCTCAAACCTTCTCCATATGTGTCTACTAAACGCGCAATCTGTCTGCCCTGATGGCAAAGCTGACTTCATTTCTGATTTATTTCTGAACACAACCTAGATCTAACTTTTTTTAAACAGAAACTTGGCTAAAACCACTAGGCCATGAACAAAGATAAAACAGCTGACTCCACCTGGCTACAAAACTCTTCTTTCCCCGACTCTCCGTGGAGGTGGCATTGCCATCATCTACAAAGACACTCTGCATCCAGCTCTGTCTACTGTCACTCCCTTCCGTTTTCACCCAATCTTTCGAAGTCTGTGACTCAACCTCACCTTACCTGGCCACTCTGTTACTTTCTGTGCCTTTACCGTCCGCCTCCCAACCGTAGAAACATTTGACATTTCAGTTTTCCCCCAAAGAGTTTCAGTCACTCTTGCCATTACAGCCTCTCTCCAAAAAACTTTCTTTCTTGGGGACTTTAACTATCACTTCGAAAAAACAGTCATCCCCTGATGTCAAGCGTCTTTCTCTTTCCTTGTCAATCACTCTCTTTCCCAGCTAGTAAACGAACCAACACACGATCAGGCCACATTTAGACTGGCTTATTACCGACATTTCACAGGTCTAGTCAATCTCAGTCTGTATCTGTCACGACGAACTGCTTTCCGATCATTCTGCCATTCTTTTCTTTCTCAACATTGCAAACCCTATCAAAACAAAAAGTGCATTACCCGTCGCAACCTCAAGGCCATTGAATTCAAACTTTCCTTTCCAAGCTGTTGAACCCCAAATCACAACCCCTGACCATTCTGACCCTTCTAAGCACTACAATACCGTCCTAAAGCCAACTCCTTGATGAGCATGCCCCTCCTGCTGACCATCTCCTGCGATAGGCCATGTGCACCATGTACAAACCGTGACATCCTGGTCGCAAAACGCAAACCCCGGCAACTAGAGCGGCAATGGCGAAAAACAAAAACCAAAATAAACAAACAGCTTCTTCGTAAACAAATCAAACAAAGTAAAACCTTAACTCGTTCAGCAAAAACAAAGTAAAACTCTTCTCAAGTTCTTGATCCCAACGTCTATGAAATCTCTCTTTTCCCTCACATCCACGTTTCTTGGATCTGAGAAGGCTAGTCCTCTGCCTTCTATTCACAACCACTCTGAGCTTCCTTCTATATTTTCTGCTTTCTTCTCTGACAAAGTCCCCAACATTCGCTCCAGTTTGGATCAGATCCTTTCCAGCCTGCAACTTCTGTCCCCAATTCTCTGGCACTCCCTCCTTTTTCCCTTTCATCCCCCAAGCGAGAAAGAAATCGAA
>JAQIHA010001952.1:0-10146 GCA_028751875.1 Rapana venosa | reverse complement strand
AAAAAAGTAAAATTGCGTATTGCATTAATGTAATCCAATTGTTTTTCACACAAACTTCTTTTTATTGTGTACATTATTGACCCCAATAGGCACACAATTATTCATAATAAACAATGACCTTGGGGACAGATACTTAAAAAACCAAAAAATGTACATTGCCCATGTCAAAAAATGGGTACACATTACATAACAACACAAAAAAAGAGAAAAACTGTTTGTTGTTTATTTCATTTCCACTCTCTTTTGTTGAAATGGGAGGGGGGTGGGAGTTTGATTAAATATTATGACAAACACCAAGGGGTTAAAAAGGGGGAGTTACAGAATAGTCTGAATCTTTTTGCACTTTTTTTAAAAGAAGAAAAAACCCAACACAGGATCTTGTATCCCCACGCCCACTCCAGTAAAAAACGTGTACATCTAAAATTTTGACAAAAAGATTTGGAATGGAAAAAGGGAAGAAACAAAAAAAAAAGATTCAACGAAGGTAACAAAAAACAACACCATTCATACAAATTGCCCCAGCAAAAAAAAGACATTTAAATAGGCCAAGCAAAATACGAAGTTGTTTGATTGTGCAATACACTTTTCGGGTTTTTACTTTTACTGTACCATTAAAAGCTCCCAATAAATTATTTATTCCATAGGAACCACAGGGGCTTTTTTCTAATTTTGTTGATAACCACTATTTTTTTTTTTCCCCCATTTTTCTGAAGCTTTTTGGGTTTTTTTTAAACTTTGATTTTGGGATTTTTGAATTATTTTCACGGGGGTTCTTTGCATTTTTCCCTCAATGCTGATACCAAAACGTGACTTCTAGTTCATACAGGTTTTTTATTTCCTATGACCAATCTATAAAATAAGATTTAATTACTTTCATCCCTTTTGGGGTATGGAGGATTACACAAGAATCCACAGGGAAAAATCTAACGCAACCACAACATGCACAACCTACCTGCACCCACACACACACACACCACACACCGCGCACACACACAAAAAACAAACACACCACAAACACACCACACACACACACACACTTCCTTCACAGACCAAAATTAGTGTATAAATTATGCTTTCATGCAAAGGTTTTTCAGAGTGAATTTATTTTTCAAGGGACACTTGAAGATTCCCATTGACTAAAGGGTTTATAGACCAAGCCTGACACAGAAAAGGGGGGGCCAGGAGGCAAAAAGAGAAACCCCACAAAAAAAACACATGAGAAGAAAAACGTTTTCTCCCTACTTCAAATTTTGCCCCGTTTCCCCCAACCCCCTGCACTTTTTTCCAGACACACCCTTTTGACGGGTTTTAGTCTCGCCACAATACAAATGCAAGTCGGGTCCGCGAAGTTTTTTAAAGAAGCAAACGCTTAGGTCCCGCACCCAGTGTTGTGGACAAGAGGGCAAAAAAGGGACCTATCATTTTGTGCCAAGGGAAAAGGGGCAAAAATCTGTGAGGTATATATTTATTGATTCATTCCGCATGAAAATGTGAAGATCTAATTGTTTTCCTGAGAATAGGGCTATTTTTCTATTTACTATTTTTCTACAATTCTATCATCTTCTATCTATCTACATCTATCTATCTATCTTCTATCTACTATCTTTACTATCTACTAATATCTTCTCCCTACTATCTATCTACTACATATTTTCTATCATGTTTCATCTAACTACTAGATATTTATCATCACCTATACTACTATTTAAAAAATCTATCTTTAATTAATACCAAGCAGCTCCCCATTATAAAACCTACCTACTACAAATTATGTATTTATCAATCCAACTATGTATCTATATATCTACTATCCCCTCCCTCCCTATCTACTATCTTTCTTGTTTCTATCTATCCACTATCTATCTATCATATTTATATATTATATAATATATATAAAAAATTTTCTTTTTATCTTTAACTATCAATCTATCTATCTTCTATCATCTATCTTCTTTATTATCTATCTATTACTGCCAAAACCCCTAAGAAGATGTTTTAAAGGGCTCATATGCGTTCTGGTGAAGCCGGGTTTTAAGTTGGAAACAAAATTCGAGGCCTAATCAACTCACCACTACAGAGAAAAAGGGCAGATGATAAAAAGATAGCATCAGCGAGGCAGAAAAAGTATTAACCATAAAATAAAAGGAACATAAAAGGGGAAGACCCCGAATTTAAAAAACCTAATGAAAACGGGGAAAAAGGCAAAAGTAGATGAAAAAGTTATAAAGAACTTGACAAACTGGTTAAGAAAAAAGTAATAAACCCAAGGGAAGAATGATCAATATGCATGAAAGGAAATTGAAATGAAAAAATTTGTAGCAACTTTGGCAGAAAAAAAAAAGATTGACAGGAAAAAAATCTTCTGAAAAAAAGGGTTGTATAATCGAGGATGGAGATAACTAGGGAAAAAAAAGATTTTTAAAGGGTGGTCAGAATACATCGAAGGTTATCCCACAAGACAGAGGTCCACCCCTCATATTAGACGAAAGGCCACATAAGCATGGAAGCAAGTGAAAACACACTCAGAAAAGTGAAAGGGGTAAGGGCACCAACCTATGAAATCCCACTTTTGATAAAGCCCGGGATAAAGGGGGAATTTAAGGCAGCCCAAAAAACTACTAAAAAATTAATGCCGGGAGAGACCCCGACAGATTTGAAGAAAGTCCCCTACATTGCATCCTTAAGAAAGGGGTAAGCTGAATGTGACCAACATCGAACAATCACCTGATAGTCACCTCCCCAAATTTTTTTTTTTACAAATACCTGAAGAAAGGAAATAAAATACTCCCAGAAAATCAAAAACCAAATTTTTGGATTCAGGGCAGACAAAGGCACCAGAAATAAATTTCGCATTGAAAACTCTCAGGAAAGTTTTCATTGAGGAGAAAAACCGTACCCTGCTTCATTGATATCAAAAGCGTTCGACAAAGTAGAAACCCGACGTTGAATTCGGGCAGGGCAACACGACGGGAAAGATTTTCGGCCCTCAAAAACATATATTGGGAACGAGCACCATTATATCGAAATACATCAGTCAATATAGCCCAAATCTGCGGGGGTGTGGAGGCGGGTGAGTTTCTCCCCCTGATTTTTTAAATGTATATAGTGAAACAATTCTACGAAATATTGAGAATCATGAGGGAATTGTGTAGGTGGCCAAAACATCAACAACCGAGTTCAATGATACAGTCCTTATCGCCGACTCTGAAAAAAAACTGAAAAAGTTTTAAACAACATAACAGAGGGAAGGAAAAGAAAGGATTACGTTTATGCAAAGAAGAAAATGCTGGTGATCTCGAAAAAGCTTTTTATCCCACAATGAAAACAAAAGCCTGTAAAGGAAAAACCAGACAAAAAAACACCTTTAAATCCCTTTGGGTTTTACATCACCCCGACGGCAATGTGACAAAAATCAAAAGAGAATCGGTAAATCAAAGGAAAATTTTTAACAAATGAAATGCTTTTTACCAACAGTGAATAAGCCCAAAAAAAAGATCCATGTTTTGAGAGCCACTAGGGTCCATTTTTCTGTAGTTTGTGGGCTGGCCCCTAAAGGGAAAGAAACGCGACTAGAAGCAGGGGAAAAAATGTGGTTCTCCAGAAATCATAAAGTCTCATGGACAAAAAGAAAAACAAATGCAGAAAAATGAAATGGTGGGTCAAAGATCCCTTCCAACACCACAAGAAAGAAGCTAAAATTTTTTCGGCCATTAATCAGGGCTGAGGGACTAGAAAAACTGTTTATGGCAAAACTGGGAAACAAGAGCGGGGAAGACAACGCACAAATTCAAACATTTTAAAAAAATTCCAACAAATAAAGAGGGCACCAACAATGGTCATGGGGGACGAAAACAGGGAAGAATGAAGAGCCATGATCATCGTGTCTGCAGGACCGATAACTTGAAGAAAAAGAAGAACGTCTTCAATACAAAAAAGGGTTCCAAAAGTGAAGGGCCCCTGGGGATATCTTGGTATCAGGCCTTGCCAAAAAAATGGCACAGAATGAAGCAAGCAAATGCAGATACCATTTTTTTTCGGGGTATCAGGCAAGGGGATTTCTTCTCATTTTGTTTAAATTCAAGATTTTCTTTACTCACGTACATTCTTTTTACGTTATCTGTCTGATTGTCCTTGCATAAGGCAAAGTTTTATCTTACTCCTTCTCCTCTCTCTCCCTCTCTCTCTCTCTCCTCTCTCTCTCTTCTCTCTCTCTCTCTCTCTCTCTCTCCCCTTTCTCTCCTCTTCTTTTTTTTTCCTTTTTCCCTGTTTGTGTTTGTCTGTTGTCGTCTGCTGTCGGGCGGCTCTCTCTCTTCCTCTCCCTCCCTCTCTCTCTCTCTCTCTCTCTCTCTCCGCTCGCTGCTCGCTCGCTCTATCTCTCCCTTATAAATTTTTTTTTTTAATAATATTTCTGTTGGGGTTTAGTTTGCCTGACAATTTCTATGTTGTGTGTTTTGTCCTCTAAAATTTCTCTGTCCATGTTCCTTGTTTGTCTCACCTCTTCTTTTTCTGTATTTACTTTTTCTGTCTCAGTAACACCACACACCACACACACACACCACACACACCACACACAACACCCCAAAACACACACCAAAACGCACAACACACACACACACACAGAGAAGATCAACACTGAAAGAGTTATAATACAAGAGAGAAAAAGAACAATGTTGAAAAAGTGTGTTTAAAAGCTGAAAACCCGACTTACAAACCAAATAAAAAAAATCCTTTTCTAGTTAATTTTAATTTTGAAATGAAAAGGGTTTTTTTTCGGGGAAAGGGGGGGGGTGTAGTGGTTAGAGCTTTGGGTTTTTGTAGCACCACCAGGTCGAGGATTCACCCCAAAAACCCACAGAAAGGGTTGCCCCCTGCATTATCCCACTGCGACTTCACTCCCCTTTAAATTGCTTCCAACCCGGGTCAAAAACAAATTTTTTGTCGGAAGGGTTACAGCTTATCATGCAGCATCAAAACCGTTCCACCTTTCAGGGTGTTTGGGCCCTTTTTGCGGAGGAAGAATGCAACTTAAAGCGAAATACCAAACAAAGAAAATCATTAAAATTTTCGAATTTAGACTTTATCCCCAAATTTCATCGCTATCACAATGGGGGTAAAAAAATTTCATACACAAACTCTTTTTTTTTTTGGGAAACCTTGGGACTTAGTCAAGGAATTACTTAAAAAACCCCGGCTTGTCTGAAAAAAAAAAGAAGAGAAAGGTTTATTTTTATTTCCCTTCTTTTTTTTAACTTTTTCTTATTCTTCTTTGTAAAAAAAAGATTTTTGGGCATGGTGTTTCTTAAAAATTACATAAGAATATTTTGGGGAAATGAGTAAAAGGGAGGGTTTTTTATTTTTTTGTTTATTAGGGGGTTTTAAAAAAAAATTTTTAATATTTTTTGAATAAAAAGTCAAGTATCAGAGCTAAGTTGACGAGAAAGGGTATATTTTTGGGTTTCAGAATTTTGCTTTACTTCTGTTTCACAAATGCTGTAGCATATTTGTGTGAACCTATCGGTAGTATTTAGAAATTAACCCGAAAAATATTATGGAGAACCCTTTAAAGAAGGTAATAATAATCAAAAACAAAAAGCCCCCCAGTGTCCAAACATTGCTTTGGAAAAAAAAAGTATGAAATTACGTAGTAACAAACAAATCAGATAACACTACTAACAAAATTTTTAAAAACAAAAGAGATTGAGAAAATAACAAAAACAAAAAAAAGTAAATTTTTAGAAATTAAAAAATGCACTACAAGTTTATAAAAGAATTATTTGCACAAAATAACTATTTGATTACCATTCAAGTATTAAAAAGTCGAACCTGACAGTTTTTTCCCCAATCATTATACCATTTTTAATAAAGGCACTATACTACTGCATGGTTCCCCATTACAGACTTTTTCCCTTTCTTTTCCAAAACTTATCTAAGTAATTTGAATTAAAGTCAAGGATCAAATCAAAATTTTTTTGTCGAGAATTGCTGTATTGCATAGTAAAGGTTTAATCGACAATTGTCTGGGTTTTTCACAAACTTCTTTTTTATTGTGTACTTATTGACACCAATATGCACACAATTATTCATAAAACAAAGACCCCGGAGACAGATACTTAAAAAAACCAGAAATGTGACATTCCCATGTCAAAAATGGGGTAACCCCTTACATAACAAAACAGAAGAAAAAGACAAATGTTTTTTTGTTTTTTTCATTTCCACTCATCTTTGTTTAAAACGGGGGGGTGGGGCAGTTTTTCACAAAAAATTTTGACAAACACCCGGTGGGTTATAAAGGTAGGAGTTACAGAAAGTATCTGAAACGATTTGCACTTTTTTTAAAAGAAGAAAGAAAACCCCAAACAGGACTTTACCCCGACCATCACAGTGAAAAACGTTTACAACTACAAAATTTTACATAAGGATTTAGAATGGAAAGAAGGAAGAAACAAATAAAAAGAAGTTTTAACGAACGTGTAAAGACAAACAGACACCAGTTCAACAAAAAATGTCCCGCAAAAACAAAAATTTAAATAGGTCCAAGCAAAAAGTACAACTGTTTTTGTATTGATGCAATAGCACTTTTTTTCATGGTTTTTTACGTTTTCTGTACCAGTTTAAACTCCCCCCATAAAATTTTTTTTTTTTTAAAATTTTATTTTTTTTTATTTTTTTTTTTTTTTTTTTTTTTTTTTTTAAAATTTTTTTTTTGTTTTTTTTCCCTGGGGAAATTTTCTTTTTTCAATGTGAGTAATCCATACTTTTTAAGTTCATCGGCTTTTTTATTTTTTTTAAAAATTTAAAATTTATTTTTTTTTTTTAATGGGGTTCAAGAATCCAGCGGGGAAAAAAACTGACCACTACATGCCAAAACCTATTACCAACAAAAAAAAACCCCAAACCCCCCAAAATACAACAAAACCACAAAAAAACCAAAACAACACAACCACAAATTTTTTCCACAACACACACAAAAAAACCACAAAGGCGGAAAACCAAAACACTTTAAACCCAACAATTTAAACCCAAACCAACAAAACAACACAAAAAACCCCCCGGCAAAGAAACACAAGGAAAAAATTTCCCTCTTCAAAATTTTCCCCATTAATGACTTTTTTAAGACACTGTTTAAAGGGAAGCCCTAAAAATTGACCCTGGGAAAATTTTTTAAAGGGAAAAGGGGCCCCCGACCAGGGGACAAGAGCAAGAAAGAGAAACCGGCAAAGAAAACAAACTTTAGAAAAGATTCTTCCCCTAAAAAATTAAAAAGTTTTCCTGGATTCCTTTTTTTTTTCCCAACCTTTCACATTTTCACCACACCTTTTTAATTTTTTATTCATTTCCCCCATTTTCCAAAAATCATTTCCTTCAAAATTTTTAAAGTTTTTAAACTTTGTTTTAGGTCCCTCACCTTTTACAAATCAATTTTTTTTTAAAACCAAAATATCCCCTTTCTCCAAATTAACAAAGTTTTATATAATTGTTTTTTTAATTCATCCCCACTAAAATTTTTTTTGGAATCAAATTTTTTTCCTTAAATAAATTATTATTACTTTTTTATCCTTTTTTCTACATATCTATCTATCTACTTCTATCTATCTATCTATCTATCTATCTATCTATCTATCTATCTATCTATCTATCTATCTATCTACCTAAATATCTATCTACCTATCTATCTATCTATCTACATATTTATCTATCTATGTTTCTATCTAACTATCTAGCTATATATATCGATCTACCTACTTATCTATCTATTTATCTATCAATCTATCTTTATATCTAATACCAAGCTAGCTACCCAATTATCTACCTACCTAGCTATCTATATATGTATTTATCTATCCAACTATGTATCTATATATCTATCTATCTACCTACCTACCTATCTATCTATCTTTCTGTGTATCTATCTATCCATCTATCTATCTATCATATATATATATATATATCTTTTTATCTATCATCTATCAATCTATCTATCTATCTATCTATCTATCTATCTATCTATCTATCTATCTATCTATCTATCTATGTATCTGCCAGCAAACACTAAGAAGATGCTTAAATGGCTCATGATGCTGTTCTGGTGAAGCCTTGAGTTTTAAGTTGGAAACAAATTCGATGGCCTAGATCAACTCACCACTACAGAGGAAAAATGGCAGATGATGAAAGATAGCATCAGCGAGGCAGCAAAAGTATATATCTATCTATCTATCTGTCCCGTAGTCTGACGACCGTGGGGGCACCCTCAAAGACTCAGCAACCAGTTCCCTCCATTCTTCTCTCTGTTCTGCCTTTCTCAGGGTTTTGTTGAGTTCTAGGCCTGTCCATTCACTGATGTTATCCTCCCAGCTCTTCCTTGGTCTGCCTCTTCTTCTTCCTCCTTGGACAGTGCCTTGCAAAACTGTCTTTGTAATTCCTTGGGATCTTGTGACATGCCCATACCACTTAAGTTTACGCTTTTTCACGATCGATAGAAGGTTCTCATAGGGTCCAATGGTTTGCTGGATTCTGTTTGCACGCTTTCGTTGCTTATGTGGTCTTTGTAGGAGATGCCAAGGAGTCTCCGAAAGCATCTCATCTCCACTGCCTGTACTCTCCTCTCCAAATCTGCAGTCAGGGTCCATGATTCACAGGCATACAGAAATATGGATATGACAAGGGAGCGCATTAGTCTGATCTTGGAGATAAGTGAGATATTCTTATCTCTCCAGATGGTGTTTAGTTTTGACAAAGCTGTTATTGTCTGTGCAGTCCTGCATACTACTTCTGGCTTGGATCCCTGGTCTATACAATGGCTCCAGGTACTTGAAGCTTTGAACTGTTTCCAGCTTCTGGTCATTAACCCTGATATCAGTGCTAATGCCGTTGGTGTTATTAGTCATCAGTTTGGTCTTCTCTGCACTGATTTCCATGCCGTATGTTTTGGAGGCCTTATCCAAGTGTTCTGTTAGGCTGGCAAGCTCTTTTCTGATCCTGCATATTCCATCAATGTCATCTGCGAAGCGGAGGTTTGTGATCGTTCTGCCACCAATGCTGACTGATCCTTCATGAATGTTCCAGTGCATCAGCCATGATTCTCTCAAGGAAGATGTTGAAAAGGTGGGTGAGAGTAGACAGCCCTGCCTTACTCCAACTGTTGTTCGAACCATTCTCCAATGTTGTTGTTGTAGTACACTGCACTGGTGGCCTCGCTGTACAGCTGTTTGATGACTCTGATCAGGTTTGCATTGATGCTGTACAAGTTCCATGGTTGCCACCAAAGCCGCATGCCACACCCTGTCAAATGCCTTCTTAAAATCGATTAATACGTGGTATAGGTCTTGTTGATGTTGAAGGTACCGCTCACATAGTATTCTGAGGTTGAATATCTGTTCTGTTGTGCTGCGCCCCTGCTCTGAAACCTGCTTGTTCCTCAGCAATGATGGTCTCTGCTTGTGGCTTCAGTCTATTCAATATTATCTGCAGCATGACCTTGCTTGGGTGACATATGAGGCTGATTGTGCGGTAATTATGGCATTGTTGTAGATTTCCTTTCTTGGGAGGGTGATGATGAGCGACTGCGTCCATGGTGTTGGCCATTTTCCTGTCTGCCAGATCTTGTTTGCAGATTCTTAGTAGGGCGCTGATCATGGCTTCCCCTCCAGCTTGGACCAACTCAGCTGGAATGTTGTCAGCCCCTGCTGACTTCCCCTTTTTCAGCGATCGGACTGCTGTTTCCACTTCTTCTCGGAGGATAGGGTGACTGTCTGTGTCTTGCTTTCGGGTACATTAAGGACTTCTGGATCTCCTGCGGTTCTATAGTTATACAGGTCGGAGCAGTATTCTGTCCATCTGTTCAGAATATCCTGGTCGTCAGTGAGACACTTCCCATTTTTGTCTTGGATTGTTAAACCTTTTCTCTGTTTCGTGCTAGTCAGGTCTTTCACCAGCTGATATGCTTTCTTGCTATTGCTTTTCTTGATGTTCTCTTCAATGTCTTGGCACTGTTCACCGATCCATTTCTCTTTGCCTCCGTCATGGACTTCCTGATTCTTTTGTTGACTGCTCTATATTGTTTCTGCTCTTTCTTTTTTTCATTTTTCTTTTCTTCAACTCTTTTACGCTTGTCGATAGTTTAGGTGTTTGGTTGACCCCTGGTTTTTT
>JAQIHA010001951.1:0-10138 GCA_028751875.1 Rapana venosa | reverse complement strand
CAGGAATGTGCCATGTAGCACGTTATTTTCTGGCACACTCTTCTCCCTAACTGCAGCATTTCCTTCCTCCTCTTCCTCATAATCGTTTAATATCGGACTCACTTAACCATTCTCGTTCAAATGTTTCTACTTCCAAGACAATAACATTCAATTTATCGTCTCGCTAATCAGATGAATCGTCTGCTACGAAAGAAAACGCCATTTTTTTCGCCACGATGCACCATTGAAAAGCGTTCCGGTCGCTAGCTGTTATTTCTTCCTTCCCTCCCTCCCCACTACACGCATGTTAGTGGTCTAAATTTATCAATGGCATCCTCTGACATCCCTACATCGCCCCACCAATTTTCAGACACATAGTGTGAAAACCACGAGTTCTGTGTGTGATGGAAAAGTACTGCCCACGGGGGCAGCACCAACTGTCGGCTGCGGTCGTATTGGAATCTAGCAGCAGCCTCCGTTACCGTCGGCTGCGGCCGAATCGGGGACAAGAGGGTTAAACTCTTTCTCAAATGCTGCCATGATAGCACTCTGTTCTGAGTTTTTATTGATCTATTGGCTATCAATAAATATGAGGTGGCGCTGCTCTTGTGGCGACGCGCTCTCCCCAGGGAGAGCAGCCCAAATTTCACGCAGAGAAATCTCGTGACTTAAAGTGGTATAAATGAAATGAAAATGAGTAAACACTCATGTCTCATAGTCTTAGCTAAAGAAGCCATTCTGCAGGTTTGTGAGTAGATTATGAACTATAATAGCAATTAATCTGTCTCTTAGTCTTAGCTAAAGAAGCCATTCAGCAGGTTTGAGTAGATTATGAACTACAATAGCAATTAATCTGTCTCTTAGTTTTAGCTAAAGAAGCCATTCAGCAGGTTTGTGAGTAGATTATGAACTACAATAGCAATTTGTCTCTTAGTCTTAGCTAAAGAAGCCATTCTGCATGTTTGTGAGTAGATTATGAACTACAATAGCAATTAATGTCTCTTAGTCTTAGCTAAAGAAGCCATTCTGCAGGTTTGTGAGTAGATTATGAACTACAATAGCAATTAATCTGTCTCTTAGTCTTAGCTAAAGAAGCCATTCAGCAGGTTTGAGTAGATTATGAACTACAATAGCAATTAATCTGTCTGTTAGTCTTAGCTAAAGAAGCCATTCTGCAGGTTTGTGAGTAGATTATGAACTACAATAGCAATTAATCCGTCTCTTAGTCTTAGCTAAAGAAGCCATTCAGCAGGTTTGAGTAGATTATGAACTACAAAAGCAATGAATCTGAGGATTCTGCTGAATATGATGAAAATATCAGCAACGAGAGTGACACAGGAAGTGAAGACTGGCAGCAAGAACTCTATTGGGCGATCAATGTAGGTGGTACAAAATGATGCATTTCTTCCGTTGTTTACTAATTCTGATGTTTACTTCAAACGCCTATTTTTTTACCAAGTAGCTATGAAAACTGGGCCATGCATAGTTTATTTACATGACATCAACACTGAAATTTGAAAGCCATCCATACTTCAGAAGTAAACACTTGTTTTCTCAGTGTGCCTTCGTTTTCATGTACAACTAGCTGCACACCTGGGCAGGAGGATAAAACTTGGGCACTACATATGGGGTAGAAAGTTTTTTTCTTCTGATCTGGTGGTCTTGGCAACATCCCAACACGTGTCAAGCGAAAACCTTCCCCCATGGCGATTCCAGGGGGCCTGTCGCTATAAATAGCATCCCCACCTTCTGGAACTTCTAGTGATTCCTTCTTTTCCATTCCTATTTCTGCCTGGTTCTTTTTACTCTAGGACAGCAACTGCTAAGAGAGACCAAAACTGAGCTCATTCAGATCTCTCTGAAAGCTGGTAGATATGTGAAGCAGATTTGGCTCTTTGCAAGGTAAGATGATGATTGGTTCATTTGCCAATCACCCAAATGAGAGCAGCCTAGTTGAGATCCAACTGCCCGAGAAACAAGCAGCTTGACAGTCCCTATAATTTTGTCAATGGATGTCGACTTTTTTTCTTCATCGAATGCTCCAACTCGTTGGCAGCCATGCAAGCAAAAATGTGTTGCACTGCCATAAAGTGCTCAACATGTCATGCCCAGCCTATTCATGAAAGCAGTAAGAATATATAGTTTGACCTTGAAAGAATGAACATTTTGCCTTCATCATGTGACCCCCCGAGTGTTGACAAATTATTATTACTGTAGGAAGGTACTTTCTCTAGCACTAGAAAGAGACTAGAACTCGGAAAGGAGATCAGGCATACAAATTTGAAAGACAAAATTTGACATGCACACACATAAAGTACTAAGGAAAACTCATCATGGTGCTGGATATTTTTTATTCTGAAGGCATGTCACAAAATATATCAGCTGGTCCACATAAAAAAATAATGGTCACCAGGCTCAGTTCAAGTTATCTGCTGGCAACTGCTCAGCCACTGTTCATCATACACCCAAAAAACATACTATCAGCAACTGCTTTACCCATAGGTGTTGCTATCTGCAAGTTTCCAAAGTACATTCAGCACTTCTTCCTGTGGCATTTCAACAAAAATATCCATTTGATGACAAGTTACTAACATCATCACTGTCAAATGCAGCACCATCAACAACATTGGAGAACACAACACTGACTTGGGAATGACAATAGCAGCACTGTTTTAACTGCAAAAACTAAATTCACAATAAATTCAGACCAGAAAAAAATAATTTTAAAAAATCACAAAAAACCCAGATTCCCACCCTGAGTATCCTTGGGCATTTATCAGATGTGAATGGTGAATACATATCACCCTATTGCTCAGTTCACTCCTCAAGGTTTTAAAATTCTGCATTCAAACCTGTAAATTACTCACCCTGACAATGCTCTTGATCACTATTCTGTCTTAGAATTCTTCATCCTTTGCAGGCACGATTAACACAATGATCAACACCCAAATGGAATATTTAACAATGAAATGCGTAACTACTTAGCAAGCACAACTGTGTCACAAACTACTCACTTCCTTCCCCTGAAAATGAGACTGAAGAATGTCATGGTCCTTTCTAACAGGATAAAACAAACAGCTTGAACAGGCAGTGTGGAGATGAGATTGTTTTGGCCTTCGGCCCAGCAGGTTTTTCCTTTCTCCCCCCACCCCCCCCCCTTTTTTTTCCCCCCACAATAAGGTCAGCATCACATCATGTCACGGATTGCACTGGTCCCCAGAGAAGTCTTCATCTGGTCGTTTCTGTGCTCCACTGTTGATTGATCCACTTCCCACAGCTATCTGTACACGACTACAAAGCCAGTTGTCTTCCACAGACAGGTCTGGCCCAGACCTAAGGTATACTATCATCAATAACCATTCTTCTGGTAGCCTCCATTCTTTTGGTACGATCCTCCTGATCCGTTCATGGAGCTGTAGCCACCTCCACTGAAGCGTCCACCTCCACGACCACCACGGCTACCACCACCTCGACCCCCGCTGAAACGTCCGCCACCACCTCCACCCCATCGAGAACGACCTGCAACAGACCACGAAATTTGGTTAAAATACAATCATATACAATTGTTTTAGGCAACAACAACAACACAAAAAGGTTACATACCCAAGTCTCACCATCAGTTAACCTCATAGCTCCAGCCCAAGAGTAAAAGGGGAAAAACAACACACACACACAACTGTATTCCTACTAAATGTTCAACACATTCTCCCACCTCAATCTCTCTTCTGCTTCCCTTTCATTTCATGTTGTTGATATCCCTAACCCCTACGGAAGCCATCATCAGGGCAGTCATCTTATTCAATGTCAACTGCAATAATATTTACCTGAAGTTCAACACCACCCAATTTCCACTACCTTTATCCCATCATTCCCAAGCAGCATTTCCAAAGTCTGGAGAACTCACTTGTGTAATTTTACCTACTGCTGAGTCTGAAACCATCTTCGAAATGTATGTTTCATTTTAGTCAATGGTAGTCACTGTAATCATCAAAATAAGTTTAAACAGATTTTTTTAATTTAAAAACTCATTTTCTTGTAATCTGTACAACAAAACAAAGCCACCTTAGCAGTTAGGAATTTCAATATCAGTGTAGATTCTAGCCTTTCAAAAAAAGGGGACAGACACTAAAGAAATATGAGAATAATATTGGCAGATGATTGTTATATGTACTGTACTATTTTTTTTACATGACCGTATCATGTGTCATTATGACAATCTCTGGTACACATAAAAAAGATTTTAAAGTAGGGTTTTGTTTTTTCTGTTATAAAACAGGGGAATATTATTTACACAAAAAAAAACAAAAAAAACATGTTTTTAATGCTTTAAAAAAAAAAATTTGATCGTTTTTAATCGCACCCCCACTGACAAACTAGCGAAATCATTTTCCAAAAAAAACCCCCGGGCCAAAACCCAAAATTGGAAAAAAAGGAGCGGCAAAAAGATCCAGAGGGCAGTCGGGAGAGTCATCATGCAAAAAACTAAAAAAGGTTTGAAATTTTGAACTTTTGGGCAAAAATCCAAGTTTGGGTTGTTTATTTAGGTGCCCTTACCCCCAAATCACCCCTGGCTTTTTTCCCCAAAGTGTTTAATGCTTACCCTTTTAAAATTTGGTAAAAATTTTCTAAATTTGGGACAAAAGGCATAGGCATAAAATTGCAGAATTGCCAAAACAAAAAAAAAATAGGCCAAAAAAACCCAAGAAAAATCATAAAAACCTTGCCTGAATAAATTGCAAAACTTTTTTCCCAACAAGCCGCCATAAGTCACTCCCCCCGGGCCCTTTTTGTGTGCAGGGCCCCGGAAAAGAATAGCACTTTTGGGCCATATTCGGTTTCTAAAAGATATGAGTAGAAAACCTACTGTTTTTTTTGACATTCCCTCCAACACAAATGTAACCTAGTTTTTCAAACCTCTTCCTTTTTTGAAAAAGCCCCCGAAAAACTCTCGGCCTTTCTGGATCATTTTTGGGATTGACCTGCTGTTTGGCCTCTCTAAAGCCTTTTATCACTCTCCACCTGTTTAAATTTTTGGGGGGGTGGAAGAAAGGTAAGCTGTGGGGCTTTTGTGGCACGCCCAGTCGTCCGATCCCGGTGAATATAGTCCTAAAGAGTTGGGGAAATTTCAAAGTTTACCACAAACTTGATTCATCCAAAATCGGGTTCAAATTAAAACATAAATTTTTCATTTTTTCTTTGACCAAAATTTCCTTTTTTTCCTCCAATTTTTATACCCAAGTCTTTTTATCTAAAAAAAATTTTTTCATGTAAAGCAAACCCCCCCCCCTTTGGGACTGACAAAAAACAATTTGATTTTTTTATTGGCATTATGGGCCCATTTTCCTTAAATCTTTTACGGGCAGTCACGTTTTTTTATTTCATGGTTTTTTTTATTTCTGTTACTGTTCTGAAATTGTTTCCCGGGGACAGGATAATTTGCAAGTCATTTGGGACTAAAATATCTGAGAAAGCTTAGCAGAAAAAGCTAGTATATTTTTTCCAAAAATGTTAGGGAAAACCCCTTTTTGGGTTGGGGGTGGATTTTTTTTTTTTTTGGGGGTTTTTTTGTGGGGGAGGTGTGCTGTATTTTAGTTTTTTTTTTGGGGGGTTTTTTTTCCAGGGGGGGGGGGTTTTTGAAATGGTCCCTTTTTTGGGTTTGCAAAAAATGTTTAAAATAGTTTTTTTTGTAAAAATTAAACAAATTCAAGTTTTCATTACACAACTCTTTGTTGCCCATCACATTGTGTCCAAACTCCCAAATTTCCTTCCCCATAATACGGATTTTCCCTTTCCCTATAATGATTTGTAAGGGGGAACACTTGTTCGATACCTGTTCTAAAATAACCATACAATAACCAGATTTGACCTTCAGCAAAAATTATTCTGCTTTTGTGGTTAGATGGTTTTTAAAATACGATTCCCCCTGGGTTGGTTTAAAATGACTTAAATTTTACGGAGCTGTAGGTTTTTGGAAAGTGCCTTAGACGAAGCCAGGACCCCGGTTTGGGCCACTTTCCCCCAAATTTTTTAAATTAAATTCTGAAAACCTTTAGGGCCAAAATTTCTGGAAAGGGACTTGTAAGGAAAAACAAAAAACACCCAGGATAATCGTTTGCGGGGAACGGGCCCCAAAAACAGCAAAAAATTTTTGGCCCAAAATAAGAGGGGGGCACATCGACACCCTACCTAAATTTAACCATGGAGACCATTCAAAAAAAAAAAAAAAAGGGGGGGGGGAGGGGAAAGGGGAAAAAAGTTCGGGAAACTTTTGTTTTTTTAAAAAGGCAAACTGTGCTTTCAAAAAATTTTTGAAAAGAGGGCATTCTAAAAGGCCCAAAATTTAAGGGGTACTCTTTTTTTCTTTCTTTAGGGGTTTTTTTCCCCTACCCCAAAAACCCCACTGCCCCCAGCTATGACAAAAACCCCTGAGGTTTGTATATTGAAATTTGTTATAACCCCGTCACACTCTTTGAATTCCTTAATGGCAAAACTTGGGGGGGGACCAAAAAAATTTAAGTAACCTGGAATTCTTCTCTTCAGGGGGTTTAAAAGGTTTTTTCTGCACCCAAACCTTTAAAGGGGTGTTTTCAGGAAAATTTTTTTTTTTTTTAACCTAGTAGCGTTTTTAATAACAGCAACAACCTCACTTCTATTGGCTTAATTTAAAATTGGGGTGGCATTTTTTTTGGAGCAGGGTGGGTAAACAACCCTTTGGGTATTGATATAAAAAACCGGAAAAAAAAAATTTGCCCAAGCTTTTAAATCACTGGGAAAAAAACAGATAAAAATCTTTTAAAAGAGTGTAATTGATAACGGTTTTTGTAGGTTTATGATTACGAAAAAAAAAAAAAAAATTTTTTTTTAAAACGTGTGCGCACCCACCGATCACTGTTTTTCACCGTCAGGGGCCCCCGTCAATTTTTAAAAACCCATAAACAAAGTTCTTGTGGTGCATAAATTTTCATGATTAGGTAAATACTAAATTTTTTGAAAATTAGTTTTGAAAAAAAAAAGGGTTTTTTAAATTCTTTATCAGTCATCAAATACTTTTAAAAAAATTCAAAAGGAACGATGCCATCGCGACCGTCTTGTTTGGGAAAGTGCGAAAATGGTGGCTTTTTTATGACGAAAAAAACAAAGATCCCTTGAAATTTTATGTGATGCAAATTTCTGGCAGCATAGCAATTTGACCGACAAAAAAATTTTTTTCGAAGCCCCGTTGCGTAAAAAAAAAGTAAAAAAATCTTTAAAGTCGAAAAGAAAATAGCGAAGAAGTCCATCCACAAAAACTAGCACTGGGTTGATTCAGTCCAACGCAAAAACAATTTCTACCAAGTTTTTAAAAAAATATTCCACAATCCTTTCCCCCATCGTCTCCCTTTTTTTTCAACCAAATCCAGCCTCCCTTAAAATCCTTTAAGTCAATATTGTAAAAAAGCTCGGAAAAAAAGTTGTAGAAATTCTGGGGCAAAAGCTTTGGCCAAACCCTTTTTTTTTGAAAGGGGCTCGGCCCGGGCCAAAAAAACCCCCCAAATCTTAACCCAATTTAGAAATTTTTCGGGTTTCTTTGTGTCGAACGCCCTTTACCCCTTTCTGCGGGGCCCTTTCAACGGCCCCTTAAAAATTCATTGGCTGACCCTTTGAAACGAAAGTAAACTTTTTAATTTTGATCACCTACGTCCAAACCCGGAAAAAAATTTCCCAAATCCGCCACATAGGGTTAGACCCGCCCTTTTCCGGGAAAATTTTGGGGGAAACCCCCCCCTGCCACTAGGGTTTAAAAACCCTAAAACGCAACTGATTGAAATTGACTATCATAATAAAAACAAAGCAAATAATACTTTTTAAACCCAAACCAAAAAGGGAGAAGGTTCCCCGGCGGCTGTTCTGATCTGGATTGCCAAACGGGAAACAAAAGGCAGGGCAAAACCTTCACTTCACCATAAAATATCCCCAAATTTCGACTCTCCTCAGAGTCTTTTTGGGAAATCCCCGAGCGCCTTTAAATCTGGTGGGAAGGGCTTTGGTCGATAGTTTTGCTGTTTTTAAATTTCAAAAAAAACTTTTTTGGGGGGTTTCTTTTTTTTTAAGGTTTTTTTTTTGGGAGACCGGGGGCGCCAAGGGAAACCTCTACAAATTTTTTTTCATTTTTTTGCTAATGTGTTTGCAGGGTTTTGACTGGTGAAAAAAATTTTTAATAATGGGCACGTTTTGAAAACATTCACAAACCCAGTATGAGCAATAATTTTTTCTGTTCGCTGACTTTGTTGATATGGTTCTTTCCCTTTTTATACCCTTTTTTACACATGAAAAACAAAAAAGCTTTGGGTGGGGAGAGATGCCCTTTTGGAAAATTTTTTCCCCCTTTTTTTCATGCGTTTTTTTTAAATTTAAAAGAAAAAAACGTTGTTTTTTTGGGCAGGAAATTTTACAAAACTTGCAGGGGTTTTCTTTTCTTTTTGGGATGGTTTTCCCAAAAAATATTATCTGTTTTTAAAATCTTTTCCTAGAAAATTTAGCCCCAAAAATGGCTCTGTGCCCCCAACATGACTTAAGACCCTTTCGAATGGGAGAGGGTTTTTTTGGTTTATTTAAAGGGTGACCTGAATTTGAAACAAACATGGTGGTGGTGAAAAAAAACAACCCTTTCCCCTCCAAAGGGTTCAAAAAATCCCAAAAAGGGCCAAAGGGGAAAGAAAATGCATTGAGCAAACACAACTTTTTAACTAACTACAATTTTTGAAGCCTCAAAATAGCCTTTAATGTTTTTTCACTTTAACGTTTTTCAACGGGACTTGGCTCTCTGAAAAAAATTCCCTTCAATCTGCTCTTCCAGTCTGTCATTTCTGTCAATGAACTGAGGTCATGACCTTCAAAATCAGGTTTCACTAAGTGTAGGCCATAAGCAGGGCGACTGGACAACAAAGCAGACTGCTACCATAAGCCAAAATTTGACCACGATCCAACTCCCTGTCTACTGGTGAGACAATAGAGGCCACAGTTCTTGCTGCCTTGGCTTATGTCCAGATTCATCATGAGTAAATGGGTGTCTGCCTTCGTTCTCTTTTTTTTTCTTTTTAAGGCATGTCTTTGTTACAACATACACATCATGACAGATGAGCATAATTCAAATGACAGTGGCTCCAGAGAAAGCTGAAGTCAATATTTCTCTTCCTAAAACAATTGCTAAGACTAAAAGACAACTTTGATCATCTGGTCAAAGAATGGTGCTGAGCAAGACGAGCTATTATGCTCAAGTCATGATGGGATGACTTTACTGGTAAGCCCTTTCATCAGCAACAGACCAAGCTGGCTAATGATTAATTTTTTAGGCTTTGTAAATGTGTAAACATTACAGGTAGAACTTATACATAAATACAGCCCCCCCCCCCCCCCTTTAAATATAAGACTAGTGTCTGCCCGTATCACCACCTCCACAACACATCCCACCCAACGCCACCACAGTACCTGTTTACCAGAAGAGACCAGCTTCAATGAGCTGGCCACACATGGTTATTTTTTGAGCTAATTACAGTTAGCCTCTCCCTCTGCGTGCTGTGGGACCACAGTCATGCCGGCACATATTCCTAGTCTGGACAGGCAAAAGAAAACAAAAAGTTACAAGTGGCCAACCTGGCACACAGGGTGACAAAGGCCATCTCAACAAGAGGACCACTGAGTCAAGAGGACCCCCGAGTCAACAGGCAGTTCACCCCATTCCAATTATCTTTGCCTTCAGAGAGCTGAACAGAGAAAAACCCTGGCCAAAACAGATAACTTCAGATATCTCATATAAAAATTTCGGTTCATATATTAGAAAGGCCTGTTAGTGCAAGGACACTCTTGTTTGAGATGGCCTTACATCACAATCAACCAACAAACTCTTTCTTTACACTTTGTCAATCAAACAGGTTTTTGTGGCAGAACAAATCAGTTTTCATGGTCAAGCAAATATAAATACTAATTTCTGATGTATCAGATGTTGAAAATGCTTTATCTCAAGCTAACAACCATAACCTGTTTTGTTGGTGTGCTGTTTTTTTTAATGGAGGATTTACAAAATAAATCTTGTACTATTTCAATACATTGCTAAGACAACAACAGCAATGTCTTCAACTCTTGTAAACTAATACAATCAACAAGCAAGTCTTTGTAGTGA
>JAQIHA010001950.1:0-5000 GCA_028751875.1 Rapana venosa | reverse complement strand
CTCGCCAAACGCTCTTCTAATGAAAAAATGCCCCAATAACTACAACTCCACACCTGAAATTAGAAATGTGTGTTGTGAAATCGAGTGTGTGACAGTTTGATCTCTATACCTCCCCCCCAACATGATCATTGCCATCAATTAGACTCTGAGCGACTGCCCCCCCCCCCCCCCCCCCCCCAAAACATCTCCACCCCCCCCCACATAAGTCCATACCGTCACCGTCCGTCCCCACCCCGACTTTTCAGAAATACTGAAATTTCTGATGGAGAGGAAAACTTGTATGTTTTCAGGCAGCTTGCCATGGGATCAGTCGATTTCCCAGAAAAAATTACAAACTTATGAAACTCTCCGTCTTGTCCTAGCATGCTACATGATATGGGTTCACAGATACTTAATTCATTGCTGATGTTTAATGTTGGAGAGTCTGAAACAGAAGTTTTACAGTTGTGTGGCAGACACGATAAAATTAATAGACTATCTAGGATTCTATGGTACAGAAAGAAATCTCAGTTCTTACCTGTGCAAAGAAATCACTACCTGGGCTTCAAAAAATAAACTCCATAGACCATGTCCGTCATGTGTCAGAGAACGGAAACAGAAAATGTTGTTACCGATCGAGCATCAAAGATTATTCAGGTCAGAAGAATGTTACATAAGATCTCTGGCATCTTGTATTGGACTAATCGGTTTTCTTGTTTTTCTTTGCTGTGCAATGGGCCCTTTGTATACGAGCACTTGACACAAGACAACTGTTTTGCACTTAAAATAAGTAAGGGAAACGGGGATACGTCTGCAGTGTTATCAGTGAAGGAAAAGCAGAGATAGAATGGTGGGTGCATAATGTTATAGAGTAGTGTAACACAACAAGGCCTCCTATTCACGAGATCGATCCTCCCTATTACTATGAAGACAGAAGTCTACGAGTAAATCAGGAGTGTGTGGGTGCTTGGATTGTTGTGACCAAAGCCCAAACACAAGTCTGGTGGAGGTGAGGAAGACAATGAAGGACAATATAAAAACTCATTGGAGCTTTGCTGTTTGTTTGGTCTCAAATTTTGTTGCATGACAAACGAATTGTTCACATAAAAATATGTCTGATAACACAAGCAAGTTGGTTGTATTAACAACATGGTTCTAAACAGATCAAACTGCTGATATAACCGTTGTCTCAGCAAATCTGGCTATTGGAGTGTGGTTGAACGCCAAGGAACAACTGGTTGCCACGACCTCCGTGTGCCCACATCCCTGGAGTTGATAATATTGAAGCCGACAGGCTGTCTTGACAGGGCCACATAGTAACAGAATGGAAACTTGATTCATGCTTCTTCTCTGAGGCTAGGAATATTCTAGATATAAAACCTGGACATTGACTAGTATGCTTCTGATTAAATTTACAGTTTTCCAGATATGAGTCTTTCTTGCCTGACCCAGGGCAGTGCTATTGACGCATTTAGCATGTATTGGGGGTAATGAAACCGTTCTATTGTTTTCCCCTTTCAGCATTCTTTATCCGCGTCATGGCAAAGTTAAAGAAAGGGACAAAGCAAAAGAGGGGTTATAGGTCTCGCACCAGCCTGGGAAAAACCAGCCTTTTTGGCAGCATAATGAAAATCCTTTCACAGCAGGCAGTCCTTTGTCAGAGGAACACTCTCTCTGACCACAACAACGTCAAACTGAGATTGAAACAACCCACTAAAGAAATGTTGACTCTGTTAGTCTGCAATGTGTCAGGGATAGATTACAGAACACAAGTTTTTCTGGGACCTACCAGTTTTCTCATGTCTCATGGCGACCTGCATCAAAACTGATGTATGATGTGTACATACGAAAAGGTGTAGAGGTACGCTGTGTGAGCAAACGGTGGAGATTCAGTTTCACCGCCTCTAGGCCACAGCTGTAAATTTTCTGGCTCTCTGTTGGAAAGAGGGGATATTCATTAGCGCTGTGGGCAACGCTCATTCTGCGCTAAGTGGTTTTCTCTGACAAACTTGAAGGGGGTACGTTCGGTCAACATGACTTGTTAAAAAGATTTATGAGGGTGGTTTTGAAAGAAAAACCACCACTACCAAAGTATCTCCAAACTTGGGATGTAAAATATTTGTGATTTCTTAAAACTGCTAGAAAAGTGGTTTCCAGTGGATAAACTAACGTTCAAAGAACTGACAATGAAAATTTTAATAAACAAATCCCATAATACTTTAATCTTATAACCCCCACAATATCCCCCAACCCCTCTCTCTGTACTCTCATCACCTCGCAAAAATGTTACTGTAGACAGCAGAGATACAAATAGTTTATTAAATAATCTCAGAAGACGGCTCTCCCCCCCCCCATCCCCACCAACCATCCCCCACCCCCCCCCTCCTCTTGCACTCATGGCCTTTATGGAGAAGGAAGTCTGTGTGTTAGTTCAACATTGAAAGAATACCTTGACGAAGAAAAGAAATGATGGGCTTCAGATTTCACTGGACATTTGTGTATGTTTAATCACTTCCAGCACCGCACAGAGGAGTAGTAGCGGCTACCATCTCTCGCTTCCGGCTGAAATGGACGCTGGAGGAGGGCAGGCATAGACATTACACGCTTTCACAGCGCTCAGCGCTCACATGTCAGCCAGTACCTTCAGCAAGCAAAACTTGCAGACGCTCCAATTACAAATCATATGAAAGCAGCTGGATGGGACGATGTTTCAATTTGCAAAATTTTATAATAAGGAATGTGGGACCAACACTGACCATGGGCCAGTCCACATGGAGCGGTTCCTGAGACACTCAAGAAGTAAGATAGGACATGCGCGCGCTTTTTCATGTGATGGCATGTGTTTGTCTCGAGACCACTGTGGCTCTCCTATCTCATGTGCCTGTAGTGGAGGTATACAGGAAATGAGCCAAGATTAAATACAATAAAAGGAGACTACCTCGTAAGTTGAAGCTGTTTGTAAAATACTTGCGAATTTATTGTAGACCGGAACGGAGTGCACATGCACACACACAGAGCGCAAATGGTCTGCATGCATACCATGCAAGTAAAATAAATATGGCATCCATGCAAACGAAATACTACCACTAGAAAAATGAAGAATTGCCATCAGTGTTCTTGCACACCGTGCAAATAGTAAGAATGCCACCCAAAGTAATTGTAAAGGAATAATAAACAATGTTTAGTAATATATGATGATCCTGGGTTACATATATAAGTGTGAAACAGGTTTCTCTCGAGGCGACTAAAAACTGGCGAGTAGGCTGCTGTGCGGTTTCTCATGTTAGGGGCAACTCGTTCGGTTTCTACAATAAATTCGCATGAATTTCAAAAACTGCTTCAACTCTACGAGGTAAGTCTCGTTTAGTGTATTTAATTATGTAATATCTCATAGAATATGATGAAAAGTGGAACTAATTGAAAGATTTAACAAAATTTTTATAGTTATACTATGGTGTAAAAGAAAAAACAACAACAACAACAACACTACAACAAACCGACAAACAAATAAAGTGACAAACAAATAATTTGATAGTCTTTTGTTTTGACAAACAGTTACACACTGAAAGTGTTGCTACTTGATTCTTGGAGCAAAAGTATAACTTATAATTGTTTATTTAAATGCTTTTTTTCTTCGTGACAGAAACAGAGTGGTTGGTTTTCTTTCTTTCTTTCTTTTACTATTATTATTTTTTATCGATCTTCAGTGTCCGTAGTTTCAAGTATTGTGATAATTATTCTGATTACAATTCCTATTTGAAGTTTCTTTTCATCCCTCAAATAATACTTTTGGAGAAAGCTCAAATTTCATTTCTTTAAACCAAATTGGACCGATTATCTTTTTTTGTTAGCAACTCCTTGATTAATGAATCCAGTTAGTTAGTCATTCATTTGTCCATTCATATACTCTCTCGTTATCATCTTTATATCTTGCTTTTCTATGTACAAACCGACTGTATGTAAAAAAGCAAACAAAAAAAGCACATGAGTGCTTATTCTATTATCCTTGATATAAAAGAATAAATAAATATTAATCAACCATTCGTTCCTTTAATCATTGTCTATTCACTCTTTTATTCTAAGGCTCTCATTCATTTTAATATATGACTTTTCTATGTACAGAGACAAACATGAGGCAGTTTTTGGTCATCTTCGTCGTCTGCTTCGTCAAGGCAACAACAGGTAAGAAGAGCATTTGAGTGACCTCTACTTCATATGAAGAAAATGTACAACAATATACATCTCACAGTTTTTCTAAATGTACAACAAAATACATCTCACAGGTTTTCTACTGTATACTCCCCAAGCCAAATGCTTCGTTCCTTGGCTAAGGCTCCGATGTTCACCAAAGTTGAGACTGTTGCTTATGCGACCGGTTTTGGGGTGGGTTTTTTTTGCTGCCTCATCTTCTGTGACGTCCCCCGTCCTGCTGTTCCCACGCCGCTCATTCCAATCTCCCCGCCACAAACCATACCCAGATTTGTTATGTCTCATCCTCAGAGTCGGAGGTCCACAGGGAGCCAATCACTATCAGGCCGCCGTGGGGCCACCAGCCAGAGGGGCCCTGCACTACTGCTGGGTCACTTTGGCGGTGTTCAGCGGTGCCTGTTCTGAGCTAACATACGCAGGACACCACCTACTAAGCCCCCTACTAACGACAGTATTAGCTCAGTCGCGAGCCAGACTGAGTGAGTTGCCCACCCGAGGTGGCAACCACCACAACGTCCCTCCAACGACCGTCCCCCGCGCACCTCCAACCCCAAAGGCTTTGACACAAACTCACCACAGGCACAGAAGTGTATGGCAAACCGAATCTGAGGTCACCATGAGACCAGAGCAACTGGGACCACCGAATCAGAGGCAATTTTTTTTAAAAATTGCACGATGATCAATGACAATGAGGATGACGTAATGCTGCTGCTGTGGAAGTGCATATGCTTTGAGACTACTTGACAGGGTTGTACTCTACGCTTACTATCATAATATATCCCGGCGTCAACCGCCAGAGAGATCAGACACCT
>JAQIHA010000195.1:10000-14865 GCA_028751875.1 Rapana venosa | reverse complement strand
ATACATGGGGGAATGACAGAAAAAAGGGACAAAGCAAAAACAAAAAAGGGGAAGAAAAGAGGGACCCCTTTGCCCAAAATTTGCTAAAGGTGGGATTTTAATTTATACGACAGGCCCTTTACATGTCCACAGTGGAAGACAGAGACTGAAAAAGATCATGTTACAGACAAGAACACACACACACACACACACACACACACACACACACACACACACACACACACACACCACACACACACACATGACAAACAGAAGAAACCAATAGAACAAAAGTACAGTATATATGAAAAAGGCACACAAGCAAAGTTCAACCTCCATCTCCACATGATAGTGATAAAACCAGCAACCCGCCATGCAATCAATACAGGCACATGCTACAGTCTGGAATCCCAGGAGAAAGAGGAGAGGAGAAACCAGCACAGAAATCAATGTTGAAACAGAGGATCCCCCCCCCCTTACCCCCCCCCCCAACCCACTCCCCTACCCCCACCTCCACAGAGAGAGGGAGAACCTGAACTCTAAACTCAATGATTCAATGTACATTGGTCTTGCGAAGAGAGAGAGAAGAGAGAGAGAGAGAGAGAGAGAGAGAGAGAGAGAGAGAGAGAGAGAGAGAGAAATTCTGAACTCCAAACTCTGAAATGATTCAATGTACATTGGTCTTGGGTCGAGAGAGAGAGAGAGAGAGAGAGAGAGAGAGAGAGAGAGAGAGAGAGAGAGAGAGAAGAGAGAGAGAACTCTGAACTCCAAACTCTGAAATGATTCAATGTACATGGCCTTGGGCTACAAAGAGAGAGAGAGAGAGAGAGAGGAGGGGGGGAGAGGGGGAGAGAGGGAGGGGGGGGGGTAAGGATGGAAGGAACCACACTGTACAGAGGACCCCTCCATTTCTTCCTGCAATCTTCACACTTTCTGACCATGAAGCTATAGAAGGCCTGACAAGCAACAATGTATAGATTGTTCCCACTGCCGCATAGATACTCGTTGTCTCTTTTGTTCATGTTGCTGTTGTTATTGGGGTTTGGGGGAGGAGAGGTGTAGATGAAGGCTGTTTTTTGGGCAATACTATTACATTTTACAATAACTTTAATGTCAATGGACCGTTTAAAATCAGTTCAGGGTTTATACACCATGAAATATATTCAAGTTAAAAGAGCAATCAGTTATACTCAAACACGTTCATAGAAGGCATGATCAGGAAAACAAACAAAAGAAGCAAACAAATAATGACATGTTCAGATGTACTATGTACAAACTGTAACTTTTGTTGAAATTTAACCCAACACCCAGATCCAAATGGCGAATCTGTACACCAATCACTAAATCACTGAAAACGAAAAATGAACTAGGAAAGATGATACAGGTAAAACGAAAAAAGGGAATCTGAGTAGAAGGTGGAATGTCAATAGAAGAATTTCAGAATGAGTGGGAGTTCTTTTCATGAAGAAAACCTCGCCCTCTTCTGGTGTATCTCTGGTAATGCAGATTGTAGATGATGATTTTTAATGCCACCACGTGCTGATAACAAGCTTGTCATCAGCTTTGCTGCTGTCCTTTGCTTTAGGTAATCCTGGTTGTCTCATGAGCTCTGAAAATCAATCTCTCTCTCTCTCTCTTCTCTCCTCTCTCTCTCTCTCTCTCTCCTCTCTCCTCATCTCTCTCTCTCTTTTCTCTCAAGTGCACACATAACATTGATTTATGCATACAACCATAAGATTGTTGTCAAATTAATGTGAAAAAGTTTTTGCATTCATTTGTTTTCATTTCGAGATGTTTTAAACCCTATGTCATGGGCATTTGGGGACGGGATAGCTCAGTGGTCGGAGCACTCGCTTTCCCCCAGCCAAATTAAGCAGCGTCGAGCGTGGTTACCAGTTGGATGGGTGACCGTTTGTGCGCCTTGGCTTCAGTACAGTTCCCCCAGTTCACCCAGCTGTAAATGGGTACCTGCCCTCTTTAGGGTCAGGGAAGGTAAAGCAGCGAGGGAGAGGAGATGGGCGCCGCCCTCAATATGCTGGCCCCTAGAGTAGTGAGGTCTCTGACGCCTCGCTCCCCTACGACCACATAGGTTATGGGACTCCTCCTCCTTCCATGGTCATATGGCCTGGCACATTAAATATTCCAAATTCCCACTCTCTCTCCCTTCTCTCTCTCCCTCCCCCCCTCTCTCTCTCCCTCCATCTCTCTCTCTCTCTCTGGATAAATCATTTGGACATCACACGGAAACTTTCATGCAGCACATCTTTCACCAACTGAACCTTACAGAGTCCACCCTTCTCTTAACAGCTTTTCCCTCTAACACCACCATCCACTTCGTCTTCAGTGAAAAGATTTCTGGCAACAACAAGCAACAAAGCATATTTTAGTGATGCTTTCTGAGAAATCAAATTCAGGTAATTGTTCAGCATCAGACAATGTTTGGAACAGACTATACCGGGGTCTCCCCCAAAGCTTGCTAAGCAATCCCCTGTTTCCTCAGCCTGCTGGTTTGTCTGTCTCCCCACCTATCAGGGATCCTTGTCACGTGGACTGAGATCGCAGGCCAAATAAGCACGTGCTGCACGCTCCATTTTGCGCTTGAAAGCAGGTCCTTAATGCCCCTCTCATGGATTGGTGTGTCTGGACATATGAGGGAGGGACGTGGACAGACAAGAGAGAAACAGCGAGAGAGCAGATAGAGGGAGAGAGAGAGAGAGAGAGAGAGAGAGAGAGAGAGAGAGAGAGAGAGAGGCAGAGAGAGAGGCAGAGAGAGAGAGAGGCAGAGAGAGAGGCAGAGAGAGAGAGAGAGGCAGAGAGAGAGAGAGGCAGAGAGAGAGAGAGAGGCAGAGAGAGAGAGAGGCAGAGAGAGAGAGAGAGGCAGAGAGAGAGAGAGAAGGCAGAGAGAGAGGCAGAGAGAGAGAGAGAGGCAGAGAGAGAGAGAGAGGGGCAGAGAGAGAGAGAGGGGCAGAGAGAGAGAGAGAGAGAGAGAGGGGCAGAGAGAGAGGCAGAGAGAGAGAGAGCAATAGAGAGAAAGAGATCAAATTACATCAAATTAAAGCTAAATTCTTTTATTTCAAGGATAATGAATAAGCATCCGTGTGCTTTCTCTTTACATCCAGGGATAACATGATAGAAAAAAACCCTCAGAGAGACAGACAGAGAGACAGACAGACAGAGGCAGAGACAGAAACAGAGGCAGAGACAGAAACAAAGGACAGACAGGCATGTGAAAAGTGAGGAGGGGGGGGGGGGAGGTAGAGAAAAAAGAGAGGGGGGGGGGAAGAGAAAGAAGGCGGGAGAGAAACAGGGATGGAAAAGACCTACCATCTGACATCTCCGCACTTTATAACCCTTTCCCTCTCCATTCTTGCTTTCTTTTTTTTTTTTTTGCCCTGGATGGAAATAACTGACAAGAGTGGCATCAAAGCTTGAACCACCCATTCCTAACTGAGAGCTATTCTCCCCCAACCTCCTTCCCCTCTCCCTTCTTTTTTCTGTTTTGTTTTTCCTCTCTTCAACAGAACTTCTTCCATGCTCACAGTAGAAAATAACCTCTCCTCTCCTCTCATCTCTCTCTCTCCTCTCTCCTCCTCTCTCTCTCTCTTCTCTCTTTCTTTCTCTCTCCTCTCATCTCTCCTCTCTCTCTCTCTCTCTCCCGTGCCCCGTTGCCACCCCAGAACATCTTGCCACAACGTTAATCCTGTTCCGCTCTTTCGTAAGGTAGCCATTGTGTGCCGGTGGGAACTAGATGACAGATTTTCAAAACCACATACAAACGAGAATGTTCTGTAAAAAACATCATAAGTGCTTACTTCCATTCTCCTCGTATAAAAGAATAAAATTTAAAAATAAATAAATCCCCCCCCCCCCCCCTCTTTCTCCCCTTTCTGTCTGCCTCTGTCTATCTGCCCCTCTTTCTCATCGTCTCTCTCTCCACCCTCCCTTCTTCCCCTCTCTCTCCCCCCCTCTCTCTCTCTCTCCCTCATCTCTCTCTCTCACTCTCTCCTCTCTCATCTCTCTCTCTCCTCTCTCTCTCTCTCTCTCTCTCTGTCTGTCTCTATGTACAATCATTGATAGGAAACGACGTGACGGAAACGAGAACTGAACGGGTGTCTGTTAGTAAGCTGCTGCAAATTTTTTGCATTTTAGCTTCAAAATGTCAGTTTACTGGCCTTCCAGCTAACTGTAAAACAATTTTTAAACGCCCTGCTGATCGACAACGTCGTATCGAGTTGGGAAAGTCGCGGGGGAGAGCGGCAGTGTGGTGTTCGTCTTGCGAATGAAGCCAGCTGACAAGCCAGTGTCAACAGAAATGGCGGACCCGGTGCTGAACCGTAACTCCCGTGTTCAGTACTATCGCAAGAAACCCCCTTGTCAAAGACGGTCGCGATGTTCAAAGAAGTAGACAACACCAAGAAAGACAGGCAAGTCGCCAATGTGACAATAACAGTGTCTTGGAAGAGCCGGTCTTGTGTAACATTGACTCCCTGCTCGATGTGGAAACAAAAGGGAAAAAACAAACCAGTGTGTACACAGAACTATGTGTCAGCAGTGAATTGAATGCCTCAGCCACACCAGATTCACTTGATCTACTGTGTGATCCAGCAACAGACAGCAAGATCAGTGTGTCTTCTGAGGCGCCTGATGTGCAGGAAGAGCTGACAGTTGGCTGCACAGTGGATGACTCTGATTACTGATACTGGTATTGTGAAACAGTATGTGTCTACTCTAACTGACAAACGTGTACATCGTCGATTAAGGGACAGCAAGAGAAACACACGGTTTCGAAAGGTGGTGGTAACATAGTTCGGTTGATCAAAACATTGTGATGTGTGAATCAGATGACATCATCCTGGAATACTCTTGGAATGGAGATCCTGGCGAGG
>JAQIHA010000195.1:0-5000 GCA_028751875.1 Rapana venosa | reverse complement strand
ACACTCCTTCTCGTTCTCTCCGCTCTGCTGCAGATAGCTTGTCCTTACGAATACCTAGATTCAACCAATCCACCATCGGCCGTCGCTCTTTCTCTATTTCTGGTCCATTGATGTGGAATGATCTCCCTCTCTCTCTCCGCCAAAAGCCTTCTTATGACACTTTTAAATCCAGTCTCAAGACATATTTATTTCAAACCTAAGATTTTCCCCCCTCCTGCCTCATCTCATAGTTTTTTCCCTGCCTTCAACAGCCAAGATTCTATTGCCCTACCAGGGTGTGTGACCTCTGTGTGTGTGTGGTGTGTGTGTGTGTGTGTGTGGTGTGTGTGTGTGTGTGTGTGTGTGTGTGTGGTGTGTGTGTGTGTGTGTGTGCGTGTGTGTGTGTGTCGTGTGTGCACATTTGGACTTGATGGAACTATTGCTTGTCACTGGTTGTATGACTGTGTAAGAATGAGTTGAGTGCAAGCGCTTTGATTTGTCTCTGCAAGATATAGCGCTATATAAATTCCATTTATTATTATTATTATTATTATTATTATTATGAGAGTGTATGGGTATTGCACTTATTTTATTACCATGACATTCAATTTGCATGAACATAATTAAAAAGTGTTTGTGTTGATCGTATGCTATGTGAGTATTACATATTTAGTATTATCCCTGAAACACCCCCCCCTCCCCCCCCCCCCCCACACACACACACACACACTCAAACACACACACACACACCGCGCGCGCGCGCGCGCGCTCAAACACACATACACACACACATCCTCACTCACTCACCCACCCATATTCTCTCCCTAAACGACTGTATAGTTTTTAATTTCTTCTTGGTTTGTTTCTTGTTTTTAATTGTGTGGATGTATGGGTATTAAATTTATTTCATTATCATGACATATAATTTGAAACGAGTATAATCTAAAATGAGTGTTGATGGGATCGCATACTGTTTTGGGATTTATATATTGGATATTATCTCTGAAATACACACACACACACTCTCTGTCTCTGTCCTCTCTCTCATCACCTTTTATCGTCCTGCTTATAGTCATAGTATATCCTGATGAAGGATTCATATTTTATATTTTCAATACTTTATTGGACTTGCCTCTGTACTTAAGTTTTTAATGAGTGCCCTATTTCAATATCTTATAATTATGTGTAACAAGTATGTGTACCATTTGACAATGTGTAGATGTTTATCTTTATGACTTATTAAGTTTGGTTGTGTTATTTTTCTTGGCTTTGTTGTTGCTCTTGTTCTTGTTGTTGTTGTTTGTCTGTTTTTCTCTTTTTTATCATCTTTTGTTGGGTTTTGGTTTTTCCTTCTCTTTTGTTTGTTTGTTTGTTTTGGTTAGGTTTTTTGGGGGTGGGTGGTAGGGGTGGGGTATTCTTAGGATTTTCTTTTAATTGCTTGCTTGTGGGGGGGGAGGGTTGTTGGGGGGAGCTGTTTTGAAAAGGGTTATTTCCCCCTTTTTTTTATTGCGAGACTGTAATAAGTATTGGGTTATTATTATCAAGATGTATCCCTAACGGCGGGGACTGGATGTAAAAAAGCACACGTGTGCTTATTCATTATCCTCGAAATAAAAGAATTTGTCATTGTCATTGTCATTGTCCTCTCTCTCTCTCTCTCTCTCTCTCCTCCTCTCCCCTCTCTCTCCTCCTCTCTCTCTCCCCTTCATAAGGCTTTGGTAAAGAAGCTGAAAGCTTATCCATGTAACCCTAAATAAAAAAAAAATCGTATTCGTATTCTCTCTCTCTCCTCTCTTTTCCCCTCCTCTCTCCTCATCTCTCTCCTTCCCCTCCTCTATCCCCTCTCTCTCTCTTTTCCTTCTTTCTCTCTCTCTCCCCTTTCTCTCTCTCTCTCTGTATTATGGCCTAAGACCGTTTATGCAATTTAATTCATTCTCCCCTTTTCTCTCTCTCCCCTCTCTCTCTCCTCCTCTCTCTCTCTCTCTCTCTCCTCTCTCTTCTCTCTCTCCCCATCTCTCCTCTCTCCTCTTTTCCTTCTATGGTTATTGTGTATTCTAAAAAAGGGGCATATTCAACTTTCGATTTCAAATTTTTTGGACTTGTTGACTGTACTTGAGCTCCAGTGAATCTCCTATTTTAATATCTTATTACACGTGTAACAACTATTTTTACAAATTTTCCACAGTATGAAGGTGTTCAATTTTATGATCTATAAGTTTTGGCTCTCTCTCTTCCCCTCTCTCTCTCTCTCTCTCTCACTCTCTCTCTCATCCTCTCTCTCTTCTCCTCTCTCCTCTCCTCTCTCTCTCTCTCGCTCTCTTCTGTTGTTATTGCTGTTTTTGTTACTTTGTTCTTTGTTGGTGATTTGTTTGGGTTTTTCGCTTTTTATTTTTTTTGGTTTTGATGTGTGTGGGGTGTGTGTGTGTTGTGTGTGTGTGTGTGTTTGTGGTGTGTGTGTGTGTGTGTGTGAAGGGGGAACGGGGGCTGTTTTTTTCTTTTTTTTATTGTTGTTTTTTTGTTTTGTTTATTTGTTTGTTTTGGGTGGGATTTTTTCTCATTTGTTTGTTTGATGTTCTTTTTTTTTTTCTTGTTTTTTTGTTTGTTTATTTGGAAGGGTTTTTGTCTGCTTTTTTGTTGTGTTGTTTTTTGGGTTTGTTTTTTTTCTTGGTTTTTGTTTTTGTTTTGTTTTGTTTTTGTTTGTTTGCTTTTTTTTTTTTTTTTTTTGCTTTTTTTTTGGGGGGGGGGGGGTTCTGGGGTATGTTTGTCTTTGCTCGTCTGGGGTTGTTTGTTTGTTTGTTTTTTTGTTTGTTTGTTTGTTTTTGTTTTTTTTCTTCTTTCTCTCTTTTTTTTTAAAAAAAAAAAGTTTTTTCCCTTTGCTTCTTCTGCTTGAAAGTATGAGTACTGAGTGCATTTTTAAATGTGACCCCAGGGGCGGGGACGGGATTAAAAAAGAACAAGAATACTAATTCATTATCCGGAAAAAAAGAATTTGTTTCTATTACTTACAATGTGTAGGGTGTTCTTTTTAGACTTTATTGGCTTTTTCCCCCTCTTTATTAAGGGGAGTGTTGGGTATTGCCTTATTTTATTACCAAACATTCAATTTGCATGAACATAATTAAAAAGTGTTTGTGTTGATCGTGTGCTATGTGAGTATTACATATTTAGTATTATCCCTGAAACAACCCCCCCCCCCCCCCCCCCCCCCCCCACACCACACACAAAAACACCCCTCAAACACACACACACACACACACACACACAACACCGCGCGCGCGCGCAGCGCGCGCTCAAAACACACACACACACACACACACATACCACTCACTCCACCCACCATATTCTCTCCTAAACGACTGTATTGTTTTTTAATTTCTTCTGTTTGTTTCTTGTTTTTATTGTGTGGATGTATGGGAATTAAAATTATTTCATTATCAATGACATATAGTTTTGGAAACGAGTATAAACTAAAATGAAATTTGAGGGATCGCATACTGTTTTGGGATTTATATATTGGATATTACTCTGAAAAACACACAACACACACTCTCGTCTCTTCTCTTCTCTCTCACCTTTTATCGTCCTCCCTTTTAGTCATATAATCCTGATGAAGGATTCATATTTTTTATATTTTCAATACTTTATTGGACTTGCCTCTGTACTTAAGTTTTAAAAGAGTGCCCTAAATTTTAATATCTTATAATTATGTGTAACAAGTATGTGTACCATTGACAATGTGTAGATGTTAAACTTTATGACTTATTAAATTTGGTTGTGTTATTTTTCTTGGCTTTGTTGTTGCTCTTGTTCTTGTTGTTGTTGTTTGTCTGTTTTTCCTTTTTATCACTTTTGTTGGTTTGGTTTTTCCTTCTCTTTTCTTTGTTTGTTTGTTTTGGTTAGGGTTTTTGGGGGGTGGGGTAGGGGTGGGGTATTCTTAGGATTTTCTTTTAAATTGCTTGCTTTGGGGGGGGGGTGTTTGGTGGGGGGGACTGTTTTGAAAAGTGTTATTTCCCCCTTGTTTTTATTGCGAGACTGGGATAAGTATTGGGTTATTATTATTAAGATGTATCCCTAACGGGCGGGGACTGGATGTAAAAAAGCACATGTATGCTTATTCATTATCCTCGAAATAAAAGAATTTGTCATTGTCATTGTCATTGTCATTGTCTCTCTCTCTCTCTCACTTACTCACTTTGAGGAAAGTACATAAAAGTAACATAGACATTCTGTGTACCTAATCTTTCATACTGTGTGCATTTGGTAATTTTCTATGTCAGTTGAATTTTTTCTTGGTAGGGGAGGGGGGTTGGTTTGTTAGTTTATTTTTTGTGGGTTTTTTTTGGGGGGGGGTATTTTTTGTTTTTTTGGTTGTTTTTTTTGGGTTTTTCTTTGGTTTGGGGTGGGGGGTTGGGGTTGGGGCTTTTTTTTTTTGGGGGGAGGGGGAGAAGAGGTTTTCTTTTCTTTTATTTCTTTTTTTTATTGTTAGTTGTTTTGTTTATTTTTGGAGTGGGTTTTTTTGGCGTTATTTTTTTGGGTGGGGGGTGGTGGTGGTGATTTGTATTTTGGAGGGGGTTGTTTTGATTTTGATTGTTGTTATTTTTGCTGTTTTTTTGTTTTTGCCAGAGGGCTTGACGTAAACAAACAACAAATACTGCTTAATCTATTACCCTCTTTGAATAAAAAGTTTTCCAAAGTTTTCAATTCTCTCTCTCTCTCCCCTCCTCTCTCTCTCGTCTCTTCTCTCTTTCCCCTCCTCTTCTCTCTCTCTCTCTGTGACAAATTCCACTTACTATATGTATCAACTTTGAGATTTCCCTTGGGGGAAAAAGCAAAAAAGGTTAACACTCCGAAAAAACGTAGGATCACAGAAAAATAAACAAAAACGGTCCCCAATTTTACAGAATATAAAGAAAGAAGGGAAGGAAGAAGGGAAGGAAGGGTGGACGGAAAGAAACAAAGAATGGAAGGAAGATCGAAGGAAGGGTGAAGGAACCAACAAAAAAAAGAAAAAAAATTGGAAA
>JAQIHA010001949.1:0-10151 GCA_028751875.1 Rapana venosa | reverse complement strand
TACCCGAAAAGGGAGGAACAGGTTTTTAACGTTTGCGCAAGATATTCTGCGTGGTTCGCCAACGGGACCTCGGTTTATGTCTCATCCGAGGACTTTTTGTGGGGAGAGTGGAGTCTGCATTGATGTTAACTCCAGGAGAAAATATCCCCTTGAACGGGAATCAAACCGGGTTGGGGGTAGGGGGGTAGGCAGGCAGAAAAGGGATTATGCGATATCAAAAACAAGGAACAACGCTGTGTTGTTGTTGTGTTGTAACTAAGTGGTGGTAGCAGCGAGGTCTGCCACCAGAAAATAGGTATCGGGTATTCAGGTTGAAGAGGCAAAGTTTACCTGAGTGTGCAGCCACCTGTCTGGTGTTTCTGTGTCTGAAAGAAACACACACGCACACACACACACACAGAAAAGAGAGAGAGGAAAAAAAAAAAAAGAGAAAAAGAGAGAGAGAGAGAGAGAGGGAGAGAGAGAGGACAGAGAGACAGAGAGGACAGAGAAACAGACAGACAGACAGACAGACAAATACAGAGAGAGGGGGAGGAGAGAGAAATTTGCCTGCGTAAAGTGTGTGTGTGTGTGTGTGTTGTGTGTGTGTGTGTGTGTGTGTGTGTGTGTGTGTGTGTGTGTGTGCGAGTGTGTGTGTGCGAGTGTGTGTGTGTGACAGAGAGCATGTGTGTGTGTGAGTGTTTCCATGTGTATGCACACCCGTGTGTATGTGCATGTATGTGTGTATGTATACGCTGTGTGTGTGCGTATTTGGGTGTTTTGTGTGTGCACGCCAGCGAATGCATGCGTGAGCATAGTGAACACGCGTACGTGCGTGCGTGCGCGCATATGTAATGTACATTTATGCGTGTGTTGCGTTTGGACGTGATTGTAAACTAGTAGGCCTGTAAGCATAATATTGTGTGTTGTTCATGAGTGTCAACGTGCTTATCTTATGCACGAACAGCTGTAAATAATATCATCAGAAGAAGGTCAAGAATTAGGATTGAGAACATAAATGAGACTGGAGGAAGGAAGGAAGGAAGGAAGAAACTTGGGGAGCGATTTTGCAATGCTTGTAGATAAAGCAAAGATGAAGAAGGAAGAAGAAAAGAAGAAGAAGAAGAGAAAAAAGAAGAAGAAGAAGAAGAAGAAGAAGAAGAAGAAGATGAAGATGATGATGATGATAAAGAGAGAGAAGAAGAAGAAGAGAAGAAGAGAAGATGAAGAAGAAGAGAAGAAGAAGAAGAAGAAGAAGAAGAAGAAAAAGAAGAAGAAGAAGGAAAAAGAAGAAGAAGGAAAAGAAGGAAAAGAAACAACACAGCAACAACAACAGAGCAAGAGCAGACGAAAAATATTGTGATGGTGATTGTAGTAGTAGTATTAGTAGATGTTCTCTATTAGTAGCGTTAATAGTAGTAGTGTAGTTATAGTAGTTAGTAGTTAGTTAGTAGTAGTTGTAGTAGTGTGTAGTAGTAGTAGTAGTAGTAGTAGTAGTCTTCATGCCTGAAAGTGCATTTCATCTCCTATCAGAGTGGCATTTTTAAAAAACATAATTTTGCCAAGAACAACTGTCTTTGTTGGCGCGGGTTGGTTTTTTCCCCCGTGCGCTAAATGCGTGTTGTACACGAAACTTCAGTTCATCGTCTCATCCGAAAGACTAGCACCCAGACCACCACTCACGGTCTTGTGGATGAGGGAAATGTTCGGGCCCAAACTGGGATCAAGCCCGGACTTTTGGCTTTCTAGACAGGTGCGTTGCCTCTAGACCAAGGACAGTGTGGTTCTGGTGCTTATATTTTCCTAACTTTATCATGATTTAAGCTGGAGACTTTTTATATACTGAGGACTTTATTCATTTCAAGATGACAGTGTTTCTCGTACGCACATAGTTTGTTAAGGTTTTGATACAAGTTCTTCTTTGTATAGATGTTTATAGTTTAAGTTTTCATGGGTGTTCCTGTTTGTAGCGACGCTTACAGTTTGTTAAGTTTTCAGAGGTGTTCTGTTTGTAGCGATGCTTATGGTTTGTTAAGTTTTCAGAGGTGTTCCTGTTTGTAGCGATGCTTATGGTTTGTTAAGTTTTCATGGGTGTTCTGTTTGTAGCGTGCTTATGGTTTGTTAGTTTTCAGAGGTGTTCCTGTTTGTAGCGACGCTTACAGTTTGTTAAGTTTTCATGGGTGCTCCTGTTTATAGCGATGCTTATGGTTTGTTAAGTTTTCATGGGTTGCTCCTGTTCGTAGCGATGCTTATAGTTTAAGCTTTTGACACGTGTGTACCTGTTTTGTATAGATGCTTGTAGTTTTTAAGTTTTTGATTTGTGTTCCTGTTTGTTTAGATGCTTAAGTTTGTTAAGGTTTTGATATGTAATCCTGTTTGTATTGATTATTATTCTTTGTTAAGGTTTTTTACGTGTTCTTGTATGCATAGATTTCTTATAGATTTGTAAGCTTTTGATACGTGTTTCCTGTCCTGTTTGTATTGATGCTTATGGTTTGTTAGCGTATTTACTTGTTTCGTGATGGTGACCTTTATTTCTTCAAATATTTTGTTAAGTTTTTTGCGAAAAGCCTTCATGCTCCCTTATTCTTATCAGATTCTTGATGATATTATTTTCCAGGAAATACTTTCAGTTTCTGTTGAGAAAATACAAGGTTTAGGTACTTTAAAAACGTGCTTGCTTTGTTTACAAAATAGTACTGTATTTTTGCCCTGTATTTTGTCTAAACATTGATGACAGATTTCGTTTTAAACACAAAATGCTTGTCACAGCTTTTACCACACTGAAGTGCTTTGTTGGTGTCATACTAAAATGCCCATTAAGCAAGCATTTTGTATACAGCGAAATCTCTCTTGCTCAGCAAAATTGTAAGGAAATAGAGAGAGAACCAGAAAAAAGAACAATGGACAAAGAAAAAAAAATGAAGCACACGCACGCACACACGCACACACACACACACATACACACACCACACACCACACACACACCACACACACACCACACACACGTACACACACACACACGCACACACACACCCACACATACACCACACACACGTACACACACACACACACAACACACACACACACACACACCACACACACGTACACACACACACACCGCCACCACCACCACAACACACCACACACAACATACACACACACACGTACACACACACACACACATACGCACTCACACACACACAACACACCACACACACACACACACACATCACACACACACGTACACACACACGCACACACACACATACATACACACACTTACACTCAATCACTCACTCGTTCAGACACAAAGAGCTTCATACATCAGCACCAGCCCCCCACACACAGACAAAAACCTCTTTCTCCTTGCCGCTGTTACAAGAGGAAACCCAAATGTACCTTTTCTTTTCTTCTGACAATCTTCCTACATCATTTGACCAAGTTCTTGACCACACGAGAGAGAGAGAGAGAGTGAGAGAGAGAGGAGAGAGAGAGTGACAGAAGGAGAGAGACACAGATAGAGAGAGAGAGAGAAGAGAAGAGAGAGAGAGAGAGAGAGAGGAGAGAGGAGAGAGAGAGAGAGAGAGACAGAAGGAGACAGACACATATAGAGAGAGAGAGAAGAGAAGAGAAGAGAAGAGAGAGGAGAGAGAGAGAGAGAGAGAGTGAGAGAAGAGGAGAGAGAGAGAGAGAGAGAGAGGAGAGAGAGAGAGAGAGTGACAGAGGAGACAGACACAGTAGAGATAGAGAGAAGAGAGAGAGAGAGAGAGGGGAGGGAGGGGGAGAGAGAGGAGAGAGAGGAGAGAGGGAGAGGGGGAGAGAGGAGGGGGGAGGGGAGAGAGGAGAGAGGGGAGAGTGAAAGGGGGACGACATAGATAGAAAAGGAGAGAGAAGAGAAGAAAAGAGAAGAGAGAGAGAGAAAAGAGCAGAGGTGACAGAAGGAGACAGACCCCAGATAAAAGAGAAAGAGAAAGAAAAGAAAAGGGAAGAGAAGGGGGAAGGGGAGAGAGAAAAGAGAAAAAAGGGGGAGAGGGGAGGAGAGAAAAGAGAGAGAGAGAGAAAGGAGACGACACAGATAGAGAGAGAGAGAGAAGAGAGAGAGAGGGGAAAAAAACAGGGGACAGATAGAGAACGAGAAGATGAGATGGGGGGACAGACACAGTTGGGTGAGAGAAAAAGGAAGGGGAGAGAGGGAGGGGGGGAGAGGAAGAGAGAAGGGGACAAACAAGAAGAGAAAAGAGAAAAAAGAAGAAAGAGAGAGGGGAGAGAGGGGAGAGAGAGAGAGACCCCCGAGAGAGAGAGAAAAGGGAGAGAGGGGAGAGAGAGAGAAGGGGAGTGACAGAAGAAGACAGACAAGTAGAGAGAGGGGAGAAAGGGAAGAGAAAAAGAAGAGAAGAGGGGGAGAGAGAGAGAGAGGAGGGGGAGAGATTTGACAGAAGGAGCAGACCCCGATAGAGGGGAAAGAAAAGAAAAGGGGAAAAAAGAGAAGAGAAGAGAGGAGAGAGAGGAAGGGAAGAAAAGAGGAGAAAAGGAGGGGAGGAGTGACAGAAGGGGACGACCCAGATAGGGGAGAAAGAGAAAAAGAAGAAAGAAAAGGAAAAAGGGGAGAGAGAGAGGGGAGAGGGGAGAGGGGAGAGGAAAATGAGAGGGGGGAGAGAGAGAGAGGGGAGAGAGAGAGAGAGAAGGAGACAGAAACAAATAGAGAGAGGAGAAAAGAGGAGGGGAGAGAGAGAGAGAAAAAAGAGGACAGACACAGATAGAGAGAGGGGGAAGTGGGGGAGAGCGAGAGGGGCAGGAGAGAGAAAAGAGAAGAGGGAAAAGCCAGAAACGGACAATGAAAACCCAGATTAATTTTATATTTTAAATTTTATTTTATATATAAAAATTTATATATTTTTAAGAGAGAGAGAGAGTGGGGGGGGAGGAGAGAGAGAGAGAAAAAGGGGACAGACACGATAGAGAGAGAGAAAAGGGAGAGAGAGCGAGAGGGGGGGAAACAGGAGAGAAAAAGAGAAGAGAAGGGGAGACCCAGACAAAATAGACGACAGATATATATATATATATATATATATATATATTTTTATAAGGGGAGAGGAGAGAGAGAGAGGGGGGAAAAAAAAGAGAAGAGAGAGAGACAGACAGACAGAAGCAGACAGAGACAGAGAGAAAAATTTGAAAGAGGAGAGCAGAGGAGGCGGGAGGAGCGAGGGGGAGAGAGAGAGGGGAGAGAGAGAGAGAGAGAGACACACACACCAAAACAACACAGAGAAAGAGAAGGAAGACAGACAGTCAGAGGGGGAAAACAGAGAGATACGAGGCACAGAGAGAGACGGGACAGACAGACAGAGAAAAAGCGTTTAGAGAGTTTATAACGACAAACATAAACAAATTCTTTATTTTTGAGGGTAATAGAGTAAGTACAGGACTTTTTTTTTTTCACCCAGCCTTGGGAAAAAGACAGCAGAAAGAGAGAGAGAGAGGAGTGGGGGAGGGGGAGGGGGAGAGGGGAGGGGGTTGAGAGGAGACGGGGAGAGAGGAGAGAAGAGAAAAGGAAGAGAAGACAGACAGACGACTGCGGGATAGGCCAGGGGGCGTTTAGAAAAGATTTTAAGGGGAAAAACTGAAAACAAATCTTTATTTCTGAGGGTTTAAAAAGGGACAGGATTTTTTTTTTTATTTTTTTTCCAGCCTTTGGAGGGCAGAGAGAGGAGAGAAAGACAGACAGACAGGCAGGCAGACCAGGGGGGAGAAACAGAGAAAATTAAGGGGCATTTTTAAATTTGGAAATATAACTTTTAAACCTACCCAAACACAAAAAACACACACACACACCACACCACACACAAAATCAAAACACACACACACACACACACAAATTCCTTTGGATAAGATTTTAAACCGATGTTGTGTGCGAACGCACGCAAAAAATCTTGCGCCACTTTAAAACCCTGTTCGCTTTTCTTAAGAGTAGGCCTTGGTGTGCCGGTGGAACAGTTAAACATAATTTAAAAAACCCGCATAAAAGGGAACGGGAAAAATTTTAAAGACGTAATTTGTTTAACCCCCCCCCCCCATTATCCTCGATTAAAAAATTAAAAAAAAAATAAAAAAACACGCAGCACCCCCCCGCACGAGATGAATCCTGATTTTGAATGATGATTTGAGTTTTATAATTTGCGGCCCCCCCCCAATTAAATATAGTTATTTCTCCGTTTCGTTCCGAAAAAAAAAAAGGAAAAAAAAACACCCGCAAACCAAACAAAAAAACCCCAAAAAATTAAGGCCTTCCAGGGCACACATTTAAAAGCACTTGGGTGGTTTTGATGGTCTGAGGAAACGCCCCCCTGTCAAAAAAAAAGCAAAAAAGTTCGGGTGGGAAGTGGGGTGGTTCGGATCCCTTTTTTGGGGTCCAAAAATTTTTTCCCCCTTTCCATTAGATTTATGGGGGTGGTCTGGGCGCGTTTTCGGAGGGAGACAAAAAAAAACCGGGGTTTTCCGTTTTGTTACAAAAATTATTCCGGCCCCTTTAAAAAAACCCCACGGCAACAGGAGAGTTTGTCCCGGGCCCAAAATTTTGTAAAAAAACCCACTTTTATAGGGAAAAACAATCCAGTTGCAGCCCAAAAAAAAAAAAAAAGTAGCGTTTGCTTTTGTGGCGACGCGCTCCCCCGGGGGGGAAAAAACACCCCCAAATTTCACGAAGAAAAAACTAGTGACTTAAAGTGGAAAAAATTTAAATTGTTTTAAATAAAATAAAAAAAAAAAACAGAAACATACTTAGCATATAAGAAAATTCCCTTATGTAGTAGTAATTTTTGTGTTTTTGGGTGTGTGTGTCTCTCTCTCTTTCTCCCTTTTTTTTTTTTTAAAAAATCTCCTCTCTCTCTCTCCTCTCTCTCTTCTCCTCTCTTCTCTCTTTTCTCTCTTTTCCTCTCTTCTTTTTCTCTCTCTCTCTTTGTATATATGTATATATTTTTTTATTTTTATATATAGACAGTTTGTGGTATTTTTATATATAAAATATAATATATATATAGTACTATATATATTTACATTTTTTTGTTTTATATTTTAGTACAGATGTCCCGCACACCCCACACACACACCCAAAACAATATATAATATTTTTTTATATATTTTATATATATTTTAAAATTTATTTTTATATATATATATATATATATATATATATTTTACACAAACATCTAAACTTTTTTTTTTACCCATGTAATTAAAAAGGAAAAACCCCCGTTTGTAACGGGGACCCCAGTAGTTTTAAATATACTGTTATTTTATACAAATAATTTCAGGAAAAAATCCTAGTTCTTACACTGTATTTCCCTTTGGGTTTGGTGTTGTTGTTCGGTTTTTTTTTTCTTCGTTGGGGGGGTTTGGTTTTTTTTTAAGCATTTGTCGTCCGTGCTCTAGTTATTCAACTTTTATTTTTTTATGTTGTTTTTGTTTTTTTTTTTTTATTTGATGGTTTGTCCCTTTCCCGGTTCGCGTGGGGAAAAAAAAAGGAAAAGAGAGGTGAGAAGGGGAGAGAGGGAAGGGAGAGGAGAGAGAGGGGAAGATGAGGGAGAAAAGTAAAAGGAGAGGAGAGAAAAGGGGAGGAGAGAGAGAAAAAAAGAGGGAAGGGGGGGGAAGGGGGGGGGGGGAGGGAGGGGGGAGAGAGGGAAGTGTTTTGTTTTTGGGCCCCGCGCGTGCTCGTGGGGGCCGTGGGGTGTGCGCAAAGCTTTGCGTGCGGGTTTTGTGTGAAAAGAGATAGGGTAAAAGCCGAGTCAAGCTCAACCACTTACTGTTTATCCAAAACCAGGCAACTTTTGGTCCGATTCGGCTTCGCCTCATCGCACCAAAAACTTGCATAGTTTTATATAAAAACTAAGCAGTTTACCTTGACTCGGCTTTTACCCTATCTCTCTACTAAAACTGAAAGTAATACTAATTTATTTTTTGATGGGTAAAACTATAAAATTATGGGAATTTATGCTAAAACAATATCTTATCATGAACTTGTCAAGAACTTTATCAACAACTTATTAATAACTAATAAAATATTTTGTCAAGAACTTATTAACATCTTATCAACAACTTATCAAGAACTTGTCAAGAACTTATTAACAACTTATCAAGAACTTATTAACATCTTATCAACAACTTATCAAGAACTTATCAAGAACTTACCAAGAACTTATCAAGAACTAAAACAAGAACTATATTAAGAACTTGTCAAGAAATAAACAAGTCCCCATCAACAACATTGTTAACAACTTATCAACAACTTGTCAAGAACAACAATAATTATTTTCAACACTCTTGTTTGTGCTGATGTTTTGTTGTCTGTGCAATAAGTCTACTCATTGTTCTAATAAGTGTATAATGATCATTTATCAACAATAAGTCTACATGGTTTTTGTTGGGATCACCTACAGTGGGAGACTTGCTAGAAATGCGTAGTGGGCATAGGGCTGCATCTTTCCAGGTGTACACATTTACACTGATGGGTGGGTTTAGTTCCTCAAACTTGTCAATGCTCCTAACAGCCACAGGAAAGTCAATGCCGGTGAAGTCAAGCTTGTCACGATGTTCATGATAGTTTGAAACTCTCTCTGCATTCTTTGTTACATGAAACAGTTTAGCCAGCACACACCACATAAAACACTTATCATCTTTGTTCTGAATGTTCAGCACAGCACGTTTTGCTACAACATCAGGGGGCAAGGGAATGTAACTTCTACCAACAATGGGATGAAACTTTGTTTGCTTTAGTTCTATGCGAAGAACCTTACCAACTGTCCATCCTGATCCCCTCATTCTTGCTGTTTCTGCAGAATGTTCGAAGTTGCGCATCATCTCATCTGCCCATGTTGTGTTGAGCTCTTCAAAGGAGTTCAGTGCTTGTTGTGTTGTTGACACATGAACAGTTAATTGTTCGTCTTTGTTTGCCGTGTTGTATAGAATTTCAGCTACCAACTGCACCTTTACTGGTGGATCTATGTTTAGGTTGTCTGGTATTTGTGCGATTGCATCTTGAATGCTTTGTACCACGTTTTGCGCTTGTGTAACATTTAGCTCTATTGTCTGAAACACTTTGTCCATACTGAGCCTCAACTAAAATCTCTAACTCATATAGTAAGAAAAAAAATTAATTAATTAATTAATTGCTTCTTGTTTTTTTGTTTTGCTACGGTATGAAGCAGTGAATCTACCGCAGGTAATTCTTAGCTCCTTAATAGAGTACTCAGCTGATCCTTTAAAGCACTGTCTTGGCCAAGCAGATACCCCTTTTTTATATATTCCTTTTTTATTGAGTCAATGTCCACAGGCTTAGCTTTGTGTTCTTTGTTCTGGAGGTCGAACTTTTGACGCTTGTAGTCATCGTAGTCATCCTGAAGACGCTTGAACTCCTCTTCTGATATTGTGGAATCTGTTAGAGCTTTGCTAATAATGAGCCTGAATGAGCTTAGCTTGGCTAATGTCAAGGCAACAACAGCATCATGTTTTTCTAGTTTATGCACAACCTTCTTTGAAAAGACTGATGTGACAAATGAACAGGCTCCTGCTGTTATTGAAACAGAGCCCAATGCTATAGATGCAGGAGCAGCAATTCCAGTAGCCAAGAGAGCAATGCCTGTTCCTGCTGCAGCTGTAGACAGTGTTGCTGTACCTGTAGTAATAGAGCTCAACACAGTAAATGCTGATCTGTACCTACGCCTGCATTTTGTATACTTTGCTAGTTGTTGCTCAATGTCATGCTGCATCTGTGTAATGTTTGTCAAACGAAAGGTATTAGCATTATCATTAAGAGGTTCAGGATCTGGTGCACTAGGAACTTTAGGATATTTAGCGGTCGTCATCTTCTTCTTATACTGTTTAAAAAAATGTGTGTGTAATTTTTATTGGTATTCATTCAGTAAGTCTTGTAATTGATTGTCGGGCAGTACAACATCTGTGTAATAGACTGCAACAAGGTCAATGTGGTGTAGATTGAGGGATGCTAATTGTGTCAGCTGTGGTGGGTCTAGGAGCAAGTTGACTTTATTACTGGAAATGTTCCCTTCAATGTCATTGTCCCCCCCCCGCCGCTGCTCCGAATACTCAACTGAGGGTCAACCGGGCTTTTGAATAGTAACCCATCCAGAAAAAAAAGGTCTTTCCTTTAAGAACCC
>JAQIHA010001948.1:0-10197 GCA_028751875.1 Rapana venosa | reverse complement strand
AATCATAATTACATTGCCTATGCTGCAATTGCAGTTTCCCAGTTTTCAATCGCATATCCCCAATTGACAATCGCATTCCCCCTGTTATAGTCGCATTCCCTCGGTCATGATCCTATTCCCGCAGTCTACAATCGCATCTCTCCAGTTTATAATCATGTTTCCCTAGTTCATGACCGCCCCTCCCCCCTTCCTAGTTTACGGTCACGTTCCCCCAGCTTACAATCGTGTTTTCTAGCTACAATTGTGTTCCAGCAGAATCATGGTATTCCCTTCAGTTCCAGAATCCTAGAATAATTTCCAGATCAAGGACAGTGACACGAACTCACCACAGCAAGTAGAGGAGAAACCAAACCTGAGATTAAAAGGAGTCTAGGCCACAAAGAATCGCTGAATTTGAAGCAAGGTCTGTGATTCCGACTTTAAAAGTTCAAAAATCATTTCATTTAGGAGAGCATTTTTTGGTTTTACCTCTGAATTATTTGCAATCCTTATGGCTTTAAATTTTTTGTCTGATACTGCTGTTGATGTTTGCCAAATTCTGTTTTGCGTTGACTCAAAAGCAGTGTTAATGGCATTAAAGACATGGCATGGTAAAATAAGGAATGATAATTGTATTTTGAGATTAAATCCCTGATACATTCTATTGCAAGCAGAGGCATCAGCATAACTTTTCGCTGGATCCCCTCTCATTGTGGAATTTATTCGAATGAGCTGGTTGATTCTTTGGCAAAACAAGGTGCCTCTGGATACAATACTGAAGTGTTTGCTTCTAGTCTCGCATTGTCGTTTTATGAAATTCATTCTAAGTTAATAAAATGCATGCATTCAAAGATTATTTAAAAAAACAACAACATTATCAGCAGTTTCCTTGCCCACGGAAATGAGAAATTCTAGTACATAAACTGAGATTAAATGCATGGAATACTAAATATTCAAAAATGTAACATGTTGTTCTATTCCCCTTTCAATCCACCATTTATTGTTTGATTGCCCAATTCTTTTTGACATGTATAAAAGAATAGGTTTAGATATTCATAAGAAATATGCCACTAGTCAAGAAGTTTTATATGACTCTCAGCAATTCATAATGTCAGTTGCTGAAGCCATATATTCTTCACCTGTAAGACCATTACTGTAATTAGTTATATATATATATATATATATATATATATATATATATATATATATATATATATATATATGTGTGTGTTGTGTGTGTGTGTGTGTGTGTGTGTGTGTGTGTGTGTGTGTGTGTGTGTGTTGCGTGTAAGAGAGAGAGATGGGGTGTGTAATAATAGGTACTTTGGTATGAATGTGGGTGTGTCTAAATCCCCATGTAGTGAATAGACATTAAGCAAAACAAAACAAACAAAAACAAAGCAAGGTCTTTTACTGCATGAAATAAAATGGAAATGGCCAGGATGATGTAGTGGCAATCAGGAAAGTTTTAAGATTCCGTAAAATTGCTGTACTCTACGCTTCTTTTTTTTCTTCTTTTTAGTGATATATCCCTGCGTAAAATAAACTCGGGAAACAGAGACACCTGCAATGTTAACCAGAACATTCAAATATCACTCCCAAGTTTGTATCCATCAAGTTGGAAGACTCGATCATGTGGTCCCAGTCTTTTCATTTTGTCCACAATAAACAAGGTTCTGGGTAGAAGCAATCAGATTTCAGAATACATCTCAATCGTGTGCCTCTGATGGGTCTCCAGTCTATGACTTCTTAGCCGGAAGTCTATATCACTATCGTCATCACCATTGTCATAATTATCATCCTCATTGTCGTTGACATAACCAGCTCGAAGGCAGTGAGTGTTTATACTGTATTTTTTAAAAAGAGCTTCTTATAATGCCCAATAGTAAAATTTGACTATTTATGTGACACCTTTTGACATTTTTGCATAACTGTTACTCATTGTATCAGAATACAATATTTTGAGTTTCAATACCTTCGTTATATTGTAACTTAAAAATGTCCCTTACTGGATTGCTGTTTTGATATTGTTTCAGCTTGTTTTGATTTTAGGTATTTTCTTTGTTTGTATTTAACAGGCGTGTATTAATGTGCATTAAAGGATGATAAAGTGACATTCATACATTTGGAGTAAGAACTACACCTTTAGACTCATTATATGTCAATTCAATAACGTTTTGTATGAATGCTATTAACACGGCAATGACACTTACCATTTCCCTGACATGTTCTATAAAATGTAATGTCATAGCTTAAATCAGAATGTGACAATGTTATATATTGGCTTTCATCCACTTTTCCTTATAAAAATTGTTATTAACACTCAATACTTTATGCAGTTTTATTTTCTGCGATCTTATGTCCCAAAATATGAATTTTAACTAAACATAATCATTTTGTTTTTTATGTGTTTTGTTCTTGTTGTTATGTTTCTATAACGGTTACCTATTAAATGTGACTGTGATACAGGTGTTCATTCTGTATCAAACTTCCATAATGTTGTTGTTGTATCTGTATTGTATTCCTAAATTTTGCGCCATATTTTTTTTAGTTCTGTCGGATGCAAAAGCTAAGTGCCGTACAGGCTTCGCAAGAAGTCGCATGTTGCATAATCGAATCTCAGTCACGAGCCAGAATTTGTACAATTGCTCATGTCAACGTACTAGCACTCAAAACTAGAGACAATTTTTTTTAATCTCCAAAAATAAACAGTGGGTGTTAAAACTAATAGCACACGACACACAATATAACATTTCAAGACAAGGCAGTTTCTTTAACACCACAAAAATGTATGGAATTATATTCTAGTAGAATAGACAAATACTGTTTAAAAAAAGTAGAAAACATTTTTTTAAAGTTTGTATGAAGGTATATCTTTAATGTCTTATATGCATCATTCTCTAACAATTCAGTGACATGTACAGTCTATTTTGGAACCTACCCCTCTCCCCTTGCCCGTTTGGATATACAACATGCTGGAAGATCATTAACGATCCCAGAATTCATGCCAGCATTTGCTGGGTATGATTTGCGGAAACCAACAGAACCCAGTTTACACATGGGCTTCAACGCAAATTGTAGCCATGCAGTTGTCAAGGATCTGCTGACTGGTCCTTCTGGCAGATATGATGTAATGGGTATGCAATCCTCCGATGGCTGTGATGCCGTGCAAAAGGTGTGACTGTAACCGATTTTGCCACATGCATGGCATTGCAGCAATCTGTTTCGTCTGTGTGTTTGTTGGCATTTTTGTTGTTGTTTTTATGACATATCTATATGTCCTTTGATGCCATACTTTCAGAGAGGTTACTGCTCTTGTCTATAAAGGTATATTTGTTTCAATTTATACGGTCCTAAATATTATCATATTGATATTTCTGTTAATTTATATCACACAGTTCGAAACGGTATTACTTAACATATGGTTATATCTCTTTCTACAATACATTTTTTATAAACGCAATTACAATGTCTTTCTAATATGTGTATTTACATTGCACATTCACCAAACTGATGTTCTTAGTTTTTGTATTTGCATGTCTGTTTCATTTGTTCTTAGTTTTCATATCTGTTTCATTTATCACTTTATCAATGTCATTACAATATCTATATTATTTTACCTCTTTGATATAAGAATGCTAGAAATGCTTATACTGTATCCAGAATTCATGTCTAATTTACAAAAAAAATAATGATGTTATAAATATTAACAAAATGTCTATACAACGTCAGGTTCATTTTAACTCTAGTGAAGAACTGTTGATATAGAATTGATAAAATATAGTCGAGGAAAACAAAGTGCAGATAACCTTTGACAACTTCTTCATCATAAAAATGATTCTTTAAAAGATATCGACAAAAACATATTCACAAATGACCCCCAAAACGTTTCAAGACAGCACTTCAGGATTTGTTCAGTAGTGATCATCCCTTGGCCTGACTCGATCGAGTTTTGGTTTTTGGTTGAGCATTCTTCAAAGATCCCGGCAATGATTATAACCTTACCCTCTGTGGTACCTGACAGCAAGACATTTTTCATAATTTACAAGTATCTTTGGCATTCACAAGAATATTGTTGTTCTTGTAGCCTACCGGAGCTGCCATCAGAAGTTGGAATAAGGAAGGGGAGGAAAGTAAATGATTGTAAAAAATTACAAGAAAATTCTCAACTATTAAATCTTTGTGCCTTGTTTTCAGGAATCCTTTTGAAAAAAAAAGATTCAAAATACATTCATGTCGCATGTACATGCTTACGTATTTACATGTTAACTGTCACGCTTTCAAAAAAGGAATGTCGTTCATGTAGGCTACTTGTGGTGCAATCAAATTTTTTCTGAGTTTTGTTTTCTTCCACAAATTTAATATGGTTTTTGTACTTGATACATTTCTGTTTTGTAGTGTATTTTCTCTTGACATTAAGACTTCAATGTTTTCTTTACTTATCAATTTTATGCTTTTGTTTTTACTGACAATAAATACAGTGTACTATCATCGTTGTCGGTTTTTGTCTTTGTAGATGAAAACATTGGAGGCGCTGTTGTCTGCTTCTTTCTTTGCATGTTTTTCTATTGTTTTCAAATTTATTTATGCTGTCTTTTTTGCTTGTTTTCTGTTTTGCATAGCAAGCTACAATCTGTCAAATGCATTCTTCTTCGTCGTCGTTGAACGCTCAGATACCAACTATTGTTGTCTGTCATATGAGCGAAAATATGTTGCGCTGCCCGACAAGTCACGCCCAGTGCATACGACTTTGGCGTGGACAGAATTGTTATCTTTATTTTTTTTCTTGATAAAAGGCAGGAGAATGGACCAAGAAGGCAGAAAATAGACAAGGAAGTGACAGGAAAAAAAGAAACAAGACAGAAACAAAGAGAGGTATAGAAAAAAGGGAATTGCTAGCACAGAATGTCCAGAAGATGGGGATGCTATTATTTTATACTGACAAGCCCCCACCATCTCCATGGGGGAAGAAGAACAAGTGAAAGCATACTGCGAGAACAGGAAAGAACAAGTCCTCCTTGAAGGAAATTAGAGAGAAAAGGGAAAAGTTGGTGATACTATTCCTTAGCCCTCAAGGGTCGGGTGTGTTACGGCTAGCTCAACGAACTGTCTTGTTTCTCCGGCCAGTCATGTTGTGTCGAGGTTTTCAGCATGATCACCATCGTGAAAACCACTTTCAATGTTACTAGTTTGAACTATTGGTGGCGCGACTTTGAACACTTCTGTTAATACAGCTTTAAAGGTGTTAAAAACACAGCCGTAAAAGCACTTTTACAAACAAAGACCCATTTCAGGCTCACAAACACAACACATCCACGGTCTCGCGCACGCATGCACCCTCACACACACACACAATACACACACACACGCGCGCGCGCACGCTCTCTCTCTCTCTCTCTCGCTTCTCTCTCTCTCTCTCTCTCTCTCTCTCTCTCTCCTCTCTCTCTCTCTCTCTCTCTCTCTCTCTCCCTCTCGCTCTCTCATGTATTAATTAATCCCATCCCTATGAACACGATCATTAGACTGTCAGGTGGTATTTCTCATCCGCCAGTTTATTATAACATAAACCCACTCTTAAGTAAACGCCCTGACTGCATTTCACCCAAAGTTCCGTTTCAAATGTCATGCTTTACAACACACCACACACACACACACACACACACACACACACACACCACACACACCACACACACAAACTGTGCACGCGCAGCATGCACGCACCCACACCGAAAGCACCTTCTCTCTGTTTTTCTCTCTGCCTGTTTATGTTTTCCTGTATCTGGGAAAGAGACAGACAGACAGACGGACTGACTGACTGACTGACAATCAGAGAGAAATGAAGAACAAAAAAATGCAACAGTAGACTGACCATCCCTTCTTACATTTCTCAGCATTTGCTACTTTCTTACCCGAGCCCCCCCCCCCCCCCTCCCCCCGAGAGAATCGCTCGCTGCTTATTACAGTGTTAGATGTTTGTTGTTAAAGAAGTATTTGCTTTTGCTTTATTTTCTGTTTTCTGAAAGTTAGAACTGATAAGGCTACAGTTTCTAAAATTGATGAATAAAGTAGATTTCCTTAATAAGTCACATTTAACATGAAAAACAAATTAGTCACGGGATTCATATGAATTTTTTAACCTGAAGAAAAAGTGATTTTCGTCATTTTACCATTGGCGCCATATTGCAATTTGTTTTTACTGCAGTCCGTCCAGTTTGACCTAGTTTGTCGCTAAGCCGAGTGTCGCGCGCGCGCGCGCGCGTTTGTGGTGTATGCTGGTTTGTGTCGGTTCGTCAAAGGTCCTGTACGTTGTGCATGCCCACACAATTATGTGTGCAATTTCCTCCGATTTCTCCCCCCCCCCCCCCCCCCCCTGGTCTCTTAAAACAGCCAGTAAGCAAGAGAACACCCCACTCTATGCCATTTTCGGTTGCGTTTCTGTGACAAGGATCATCGCTCTTTTGACATTTCAGAAATTTATTTCTCTTCTCTCTCTCTCTTCTCTCTCACTCTCTCTCTTCTCTCTCTCATCTCTCTCTCTCTCTCTCTCTTCCATCTCTCTCTCTCACTCACTCTCACTCTTTCTCTCTCGCTCTCTGCCTCGCTCATAATTGTCAGAAGTCTACATGACCTGGCAGGTGCGTGTGCTCTAAAAAGGATGGAAGGGAAGGTCGCTTTTATGTAATGGGTTGAGGTCTATAATTAGGTTGTTTTGGTTTGGTTTTCTCACTGGTTATCTCTGTGTAGTTATTTTGTTGGTGGTGGTACGTGGTTTTGTTTGTTTGCTTTAGCTGCATCCCTATACTGTACAACGTAGATAGCAACAAATGGCTTTAGCCGAAACGGGTATGAGTGTTCAGTTTCTTCGTTGTTGGTTGGTTACAATGGTGACTTTCCGTCTGTCAGACATTGCGTTGATCTGTTGAGCTTTGTAGGTACTGTGTTTGGGGATTTATTTATTTGTTTATTTATGTATACCACTTTAAGTCACGAGATTTCTCTGCGTGAAATTCGGCTCTCTCCCCGGGAGAGCGCGTCGCCACAAGAGCTCGCCACCTTTTTTGTGGTTTGCAGCTGTATTTGTTTCACCTATCAGTGTGCTTTTTGCTAAGAATTTTGCAGGGACACTCTCTTGTTCCGTGGGTTCTTTTACGTGCGCTGATAATGTGGTGTAACAACGGGCCTCGGTGTTATCGTCTCTCCCGAAAGGCTAGCGCCTGAGACACCACTCATGGTCTACATGTGATGGGGAAAATGTTTCGGGCCCAAACGGGTTGTGTTTCGATACCACGCAATTTCGACCCGGGACTTTTCTTTTCTAGACAGGCCGTTACCTCATGTTGTCGTGGATTATTTTGAATTTGTGTGAGTATATTTCGGGATTTTTGGTAGAAAGGTGTTCTAGATAATGTATATATGTAGATGTATGTGTGTGCGTGCGTGCGTGCGTGCGTGCGTGCGTGCGTGCGTGTGTGTGTGTGTGTGTGTGTGTGTGAAATGCAGTTGGAGGTCTCTGGGGAATCACCATCCGAAGAAGACCGCACCGACGGATGAGTAATTATGGACACCCCCACCCCCGACCCCCCATTCAACGCCCAAACACACACTCCCGAACACACGAACACACACACTTGCACGCGTACATGTACTTCTAATTTTGAAAAAAAAATGCCAAGAAATAGTTGATTGTAGATTCTGTCTATTTGAATTTTCTACTCTTCTCTTCACATAACACTTTTTTTTAATCGCATCCTTCAACGTAATCACTCTTCTTTTCTTATAATGATCACTGCGTTGGATATTCCATATTATGCGTTATACTAAACAAAAAAGAAAAGGTAAGGAGTCCTACCTTAGGTCGTAGAGGCGAGGCGTCAGAGCCTCCTTCTTAGGCCGCATATGAGGCGGCGCCCATCTCCTCTCCCTCGCTGCTTTACCTCCCTGACCCTAAAGAGGGCAGGTCCCATTTACGGGGTGATGAGGGACTGTACTGAAGCCAAGGCGCGCAAACGGTCACCCATCCAACTGGTAACCACGCTTGACGCTGCTTAACTTGGCTGGGGGAAAGCGAGTGCTCCGACCACTGAGCTATCCCGTCCCCTTTACCTGCGTTATACTACATCTACTATAAAAACTCGTACTGATAGAAGACAAGTCTGTATCAAGTTTTAGACTGCTATTGCTAATAGGCAAATATTTTTCTTTTATTAATTTTTTTAAACTTAATGTTCGAAATCTACTTGCTATGGAAAGCAGAGGCCCGCGGGCACTGCAGCAAGCTGGTTCCAAATTCTTACTGGTGCCCCACGGTCACGGACTACGGATAGGTCGAAGGTACCTTCCTCTCTGTGCTATACCCAGGAATCGCTTTCTGTTTCTTTATTCCGAAAAGAGAATAGTTTTCTTCATTTAACTAAAACCCAACAAAACACACGAAAAATAAATCAATTCAAAAACAATCAAAAACCATTTACAATTCTCTTCTCTTTCCACCTACAGCTCCCTCGCCTTTTCAGCTGAAAAAGTGTGACCGTGTGCAATCGTGTTTCCTTCTTCTATATTCCACATAGTTGTATCCATAAACTGCTTATGACAAACTATGTTACACAAAATCCGAACCTTAAGGCGGATGGTACTACGTCTTATTCTACCTCTTTCCTTTCGTGAGGCAAAAACGGGGATTAACTACGCTGTTTCCCCAGACTAAAATCATTCATTGCGGTAATATCGGAATTTGCTTTTGTAATAATGCCACCAGGAGTCAATACGAATCCCACCAACAGCCCTTTTCCTCTTTATCCTTCTCTAAAATGATGCGTACACTTAGGTTCTCTCCACCAAGGCGTTTTCTTTTCGGCTAAAACTGTTTCCGAACAACAACTGAGCATAAGCTAGTAATCGATCTTTTTCCGGTTTTAAGATTTTAAACTATTAACAGAGATCGAACACCACACACACACACACACCCACTCACACACCACACACACACTACACACCACACACCACAACACACACACGTTAAGGTATGTTTCTACTACTCGGAGAGTTGGCCGTCTTGCGTGTGAACAATGACAAACTCATTTACAAAACCGCCATACACACGGGAACTAGCCCTAAAAACCGAACAGAGAGCTTATTCCATTATCCTCTGGAAATAAGGAATTTAAAAAACATAATGTTAATGTGTATATTTACAAATTCATATATTATATATATCTTATAAAATGTTAATAAATATATCATTATATTATATATATTATATTTATATATTTTTTGTATGTATAAATGTATGTATGCATGTACTGTATGTATGCTTGTATATGTCTCTCTCTCTCTCTCTCTCTCGTCCTCCTCTCCTACTCTCATCCCTCTCTTCTCTCTTTCTTTCTACAGTACTATGTGTGTGTGTATGTTTTTTTTGGGTCCGCGGTGTTGTGTGTGTGCTAGTGTGTGTGGAGAGAGAGAGACCTGTGAGAGAGAGAGAAGAGAAGAGAGAAGAGAGATGCAGAGATGAGACGAGAGAGATCGAGAGACGACAGAAGCAGAACAGAGAAACGACCACGACACACACCACAACAACACACAATCACACACGACTTACAGCGTGTACATGAGAGTCAGGCCGTCTATCGGTGACAAATGAATTTTTACAAACGATAACAGGCTATAAATAAAGAATGTCTATATTATTACCTTAGATTTAAAAATATGTAGATGGTGTTTCTCATAATGTATATAACAAATCAGAAAATAATTTAAACAAAATTAATGCTTACGCACGTACTTGTTGCAGTACGTAGTATTCTCATGATTCTCTCTCTCTCTCTCTCTCTACTCTTCTCTCCATCTCTCTCTCTCTCTCTCTCTTCTCTCTCTTCTACAGCTCCTTGTGTGTGTTTGGTTGTGCGGGTTTGGGTTTGGGTGTGTTGGAGAGAGAAAGTAGGGGGGAGCTCGGGGAGAAGGTCATGCAAGAGATGGGGGGGGAAAAAAAGGGAAAAAAATGGGGAAAGGGGGGAAAAAAGGGGGGGAAAAAGGGGGGAAAAAAAAAAAAAAAAAAAAAATAGTTTTTCAAAACCCCCCATTTCTTTTTTACTTTTATTTTTAAAAAATTTTAAAATTTTTTTTTTTTTAAATGGTTAATTTTTTAAAAAAAAATTTAAAAAAATTTTGGTCAAAATTTTGCTTTTTCCCGATTTTTAAGAAAAATTTTATGATTTTCTC
>JAQIHA010001947.1:2500-10164 GCA_028751875.1 Rapana venosa | reverse complement strand
TTTGTCCCCACCGGGCCCACAGAGACAAAAAAAAACAGGCACCACCTGTTAACTGCATTTCTGGCATTGTTACTCACATTGCAACTTTGTGGACCTAACGCTCTTTCATGTGCGCGGGGCTTGAATCTCAAAGGGCCCATACTCTTCCGCGTCTTGCTTTTGAACCACATTCTTCTGAAACATATTTTTTTGGACCATCCTCTTCCGAACCCGCTTTTTGGCCCATCATTCCTCGGAAAACCATTTTTGGCCATCACTCGTCACAGCTTTGGGCCCTTATTCTTCCGGTCACATTTTTGGCCTCACTTCGTCACAGTTTTGGCCTTTTTTTTCCGTGTACACATTTTGGGACCAATAATTTTCTGAAAAAGTTTTGGCCCATTTTTCTTCCATACACATTTTGGTCCACACTTCTGTCACACTTGGCCCTTATTTTTCCGTGATACACATTTTTGGGCCCAATTTTTCTGTCACAGTTGGGGGGCCCATTATTCTTCCTTGAACACATTTTTGGCCCAATAATCTTTGTAACATTTGGACCATCTCTCTCCAAACACTTTTTGGACCTATCTCCCAAATTACAGTTTTGGACCATCTTCTTTAGCATGCATATTGGACCTCACTCCCCCACGACCAGTTTTTGGCCATTATTTCTTATCACAGTTTTGGCCCAACCCCTTTTTTTCCAGAACCTTTTTCTTTTTTCCCCAAAACAGTCTTCCACAACGCTTTTTGGGGGACCAACACCTTTAATGACCCAGCATTTTGCATTCTCCCCATTTTTTGGCTTTTGGCCTGCACTCTTCCACAACACTTGTTGTTGCGAACTAAGGCATCTGGTTGGGTTCATGTTGGTGTTAAACAAAAAACCCTTCCCCTAAAAAGAAGTAGAAACACTTTTGACAGAAGCCAAGCGTTAAAATTTCCCTTGGAGAAGGCTGGTCTGTCTGTTGTCTGTGTGTGTGTGTTGCTCTGGTCATTTCTAAACTAGCTAAGAACTCTTTGTTTCCGCCCAAAAGCCCCCCAGTGTATTTTTTGGCTAACCCGGGTATTAATTTGGGGGTCAAGTAGATCCCTAAGGTGCGAGGGAAAAAAAATTTTGGTGATTTTCACAGATTTTTTAAAGCAGAAATGTTTCCTGTGCATTGTTTTTTGGTTTTGAGACTAGAAAATACCAGGTAGTAGGGAAAAGTTGGAAAAAACCACAAAAGGGTTTTGCCTGTATTCCACCTTGACCCCGCCATGCTATTGGGGAAAAGGAAGCAGCAGACGAAAAAGGGATGAGGGGGTACAGTGTTTGCTGAAAAATAAAAAAATTTCAAACCTACCAAATTTGTTCAAAATCACATGAGTTTTGAGTCAGAGGCTAGTCTTTCACAAAAAGTGGTTTTTATTTCTGTGGATGCCTTAGTACGTGCGGTATGAATATAAAAGCTACATAGAAAAACAGAAGGAAAAGAGTGATTTTTTAATACCGGTGTGTAGCCTGTATACATTCAGGGCTGTTTTGCAAGCGGGGTATTTTGAACGTCTGCTGGCTTAGTTTTGGGGCCAGTATCATTGCTGTAAGTATTTTAGAGCATCATAATAAGTGAAAATGCTGTTTGTCAGCTACTTCTTTCTTTTTAATGAAAACCTCTCTAGGACTGTTTACCATAGCAACAATGTGAGCGAGAGAAGTTTGAGCCAATCTTCAGCATACCTGGCACCTCAGAATGATGTATATCAGTTATTGAAATGTATTTCTGTATCATGTGGATATATTTTAGTAAGATTTTGGGCATGGAAAAGTACATTCAGTAACAGATTTTAGTGTGTGTTGAGTCCGCATTATGTCAACATGGGGATATACATTCCCTCGTGTGTGTGCCTCATCAGCATGCATATTTCAGTTTTTCATATCAGTTTTGAGTCCAAACAGCTTCACTGAGATAAAAAGAATAGAATAAAACTGCAGGAAAAGGGTGAGGGGGTGGGGGAGAGAGCAGTGTTTACTTTTTATGTCTTCTGTAAGTGAAACTGAAAATGTCATTTGGTTGATCTTTTTTTTTTTTAATATATATATATATATATATATATATATATATATATAATATATATATATAATATATATATATAAATATATATATATTATATTGCTTTGTTTTCATGTGGTTTTGCTGATGGTTTTTCCTTCACCAACAAGATCCCCCTCCCCCCCCTCCCCCCTGCTCTTTCTGCACAGAATGATGAAGTATTCCCAATTGTGGCAAAGAGAAATCGGGTGAGATCCAAAATCAGCGGCAGGGGTGAGGTTGGAGGGGGGATGGGGAGGGAGGAAAGAAGGGGGAGGGGGAAGAAGGATGAACATAAAAAGTGTGTCTGTAGGGTGAGTGTAGTTCACAAAACAATGCAGGTTATACCTGTATTTGATCTTTGTATCACCATATGTGTGTATGTATATGTATATGATATGTATTTCCACGCATGCAAAGGGGGGGGGGGGACAATGCAGCCTGGGTGGGAGTAGACCCCTGGATGATTAATGGCTAGACAGATAAGTATTGATATAGTTAAATAACAAACTATGCTGTGTGCATTGTTTTGAGTCATATTTGATAGCCAACTGATGTTTCATGCAAACCTCCTTATACAGTGTATTTACAAAGTCGAGAAGCTTTTCATACTGTCAGAAGAAGTAAAATGTGAGCCAAGAGGCACCACTGGGTAGGTTTTCAGCCTTTCATGAACACTTTAAATCCTCTTTTCTTATTAAAAATGAAAAGATCATTACCTACATCTGTAAAGTACAGCTACTGTCAAAGAGAGAGACTTACACATGCGAAAACAGTTTTTCACTGTTACCAAACATTTTCAAAAGGGATAATACTAGGAGAAAAGTAATAAAATTTCAGTTATGAAATAGGTTTGAGACACTGTAGACATTGAACTGTGGATTGCATTGCCTTATTTCATGCCAGATATTAGCTGTGGAAGAGGGTGCTTGAATCACTATAGAACCAGTCTGTTGGCCTGTCGCAAAGGGAGAGAAATCCAAATAAGGGGTTGGTATCAAAAGGCCACCTTTTCCATTATGAAGTAAAAAAATAGACTTTTTCTTTACATATTGGGTTTTGAAGTGTTTGGAGTTATACCTGACTTAACTTCAACAAGATTGGAGTGCATTTGTGCTCATGGTAGTGTACCAAAGATGCCACAACAGGTAAAAATTGCCTGTTTTGGGGGGTATGTTAAGAAAAAAACCAACAAAAAATACTGCCTCTTATTCTGTTAGCTTTTGCAATACAATTTCTGTTGCCCATTACATAGGGCTAGATTGCTGTATAAAACTATGTCTGTATGTTTACATTTACTTTGTACATTTGTGATCCAACAAATTCAAATAGTGGTGAAAAAACACTGACACAGTCAATGAACTGAGCTGAATGAAAGCAAGAGACAAAGCTGTGTGGTAAAACATGGTGTGTTCCCATAACCTATGCGGTCGTTGGGGAGCGAGGTATCAGAGACCTCGGCTTCTCTAGGGGCCAGCATATTGAGGGCGGCCCCCATCTCCTCTTCCTCGCTGCTTTACCTTCCCTGACCCTTAAGAGGGCAGTAACCATTTACTGCTGGGTGAACTGGGGGGACTGTATTGAAACGAAGGTACGCAAACAGTCACTCATCCAAAGGTAACCACGCACAATCCTGCTTGACCTTAGCTTGAGAAGAGAGAGTGCTGTCAGTATAAATAGCATTCCCACCTTCTGGAAACTCTGTGCTAGGAATTCCCTCTTTTCTATCCCTCTCTTTGTTTCTGCCTTCTTCCTTTTCCTCCTTTCACCTCCTATTTGTCTATTTTCTGCCTTCTTGGTCCATTCTACTGCTTTTATTCATGGTTTCAGGCCAAAGTGCAGATGTGTTTATTCGTGGTTTCAGGCCATAGTGTAGATGTATTTATTCGTGGTTTCAGGCCATAGTGTAGATGTATTTATTCGTGGTTTCAGGCCATAGTGTAGATGTATTTATTCGTGGTTTCAGGCCATAGTTGTTGTTGACTTCAATTTTACGTCTGTTCACTTTTAGTGATATTAGACGGGAAAAAAAAACAACAACAAAAACAACAACAAAAAACCGGGTGAGGTGGATGTGTTATTAAAAAAAATAAAAAAATAAAAAATAAAAATAATTTTTAAAAAACTCGAAAAGAAACTTGGCAATGCAACAAGAATCATTAACAAGCAAACAAACAAACAAAAAGTCATTAACGTTAATGTAACTATAACAAATGTCCTATGGGACTGTGACAAAGACCTTTCACAATTTCAAATGCTAGTTTTAGATTGCTGAATATGCTGGTGAGGGAGTTTTCAGAAAAATGGGGCATGAAAGGTTTTACACTCTGGCAGTCAAAAAGTAGATGAGTATTAGTGATATTCTCACCACACAGGCATTTACCATTTTTGCTGAATTTGGTTATCAATGCATTTAGTTTCATTCTATAGAATAAAGTATTAATTCTCCTTGACGTAAAAACACTTGTACTAACTTCTGAATGGTTCACCACTGTTAAATTATCGGTATTGATTGCAGTTCTAGTTAAAAGTTTCTCATTTGCTGATTACTGTCGGTGACCTTTTTTCCATGATTTTTGTTCTAGTAAGCTATACCCTTCTTTAAGGATAAAGGCACATGCAATCTATTGCATCCCGTCCATGTTTTGCACCCTTTTTGGCAGCTCTATCCGCCCACTCATTTGGAAAGAAACCAGTGTGTGAAGGCACCCAACAAAAATTCACACTTATGCCCTTTAAGGTTAAGAGATGTATGACATGCTTAATCTCTAATATGATTTTCGAAGTTTTCTTGAAACTTGGGGATTTTAAAGCATACAATACCGATTTTAGAATCAACGCAAACAAGAATTTGAAATATACACAACGGCAAATCAAGAATATAAGTAAGACCCATTAGTATTCCTACAAGTTCTGCTGTAAATATCGAGTGATATCTACCAACATAATATATATTTTCAATTTTTAAAGCTGGTATAACAAAAGCAGAACCTTTTCTTGATTATCTAGACGTGATCCGTCTGTATAAATTTGTAAATGGTCAAAATATTTATGATGGATGTGGGATCGGACATCAGAAACCATTATATTCAAATTGTCATTCTTGTTTACATTAGACACCTCTATATCAAAGTGTGCTTTATTCATCTCCCATGGTGGCAAGGTAAGATTGCTTCTCGTGTGTCCATGCTGTGTTGATTGACTTCAGAGTTTTGTATCAGATCAGACACATATGTACTTATGGGCATTAAAGAGGATATATATTTCGCTCTTTTAGGAAAATTAAATTCTGATTTTACTTCTATTTCTTCTGAAATAAGTTTTCTGTCGTTTTGTTTTTAAGCAATATTTAGCACATGCCAGTTGACGGTATCATCTAAAGGCAATATGCCGACTTCGTTATATGTTCCCAGGGCTGAAGCGTGATAAGGCACACCAAGAGCAAGCCTGTATGCTTTGCAGTCTATACTTTGTAACTTTTTAGGAAAATACTTAGGAGCACTGAAATAGACCTCTTGACCATATGATAATTTGAACGAATAAGAGATGTAGCTAAATATTTCAGATTTAATGTGTTTTGGCCCCAGAACTGTTTACTTACCATCTTCAAAAGTTTAAGCCTTTCTTTGCCTTAGTTAAATTCTCTTCGATATGTGCATTCCAAGTTAGCTTAGAAGTGAGAATAACACCCAAGAATTTTACGGTGTCTTTATACTCAATCATGTTGGTCCCAATTCTAAATGCTGGTAGGTCATCTGGATTACTGCCATTGTTAAAAAGCACAGTGTACGTTTTTTCTGTGGATAAAGTAAATCCATTTTCGAGCATATAATTATCGATGTTGTTAAGCTGGTTCTGGTATACCTTTTTAATGTAGTTTAACGCTCTTTTTGGTGTGTTTCGTTTCATAGAAACATTCATCCACATACATATATCATCTGCATATTGCACTAAGACGACTTCCTTTGACAATTTCATAGGTAGATCATGCAGCAAAACATTAAATAAGAGAGGCGATATTACAGAACCTTGGGGTAGTCCCATATGCAGAGATCTAAAACTAGAATATGATTTAGCTATTCTAACCTGTATACTTCTATAGTCAAAAAACTTTTAATATAATTATAAAAATGCCCAGAAAAACCCAGATCCTTTAGTTTACACAGCAACTTAGCATGCCAAACTTGATCATAACGCCCTTTTTATATAAAAAAATGTTGCAAGAACGTTCTTCTTCTTGCAAACTGATTTTTTATATGCGTTGATAGCTTAACCAAGTTATCTATGGCAATCTGTCTTTTCGAAAACCCTTGATTGACCGGATCATTTTATTTTTATCACAGAAGTACATCAGCCTTTTAAGAATAATTCTCTCCATTAGCTTGCAAGTGTGTGAGGTCAAAGCAATTGGCCTGTAGCTATTTTTGTCTGTTGTGGGTTTTCCCTGTTTATGAATAGGAATGACAATAGATTGTTCCAATCCACTGGCATAACACCTTCAATCCACATTTATTGAACAGTTTATGCAGTAGTAAAATAAAGTTTGCTGGTAGATGTTTTAGCATGTCATTAGAAACTGCATCTAGCCCGACAGATGTTTCTTAGTAGAAAGAGACAGTAAAGCATCTCTAACTTCATCCACTGAAATTGGAGCATTAATGCATGAACTGTTGTCAGAGATTGGGTCATTATACTCGGTTTTATTTTCCTCTTCTGTTCTATAGTTCCTACACTTAAGTGACAGTCCTTCAGATGCATCGATTTTGAAAACATATCTGCAAACGCCTCTGCCTTTTCTAAATTTGATGGGAATTCTTTGTTTTCCAGTCTCACTGGACAAAATGGTAAACTAACACCTTTTTTCATTTTTTCAGGCCATAGTGTAAATGTATTTATTCGTGGTTTCAGGCCATAGTGTAGATGTATTTATTCGTGGTTTCAGGCCATAGTGTAGATGTATTTATTCGTGGTTTCAGGCCATAGTGTAGATGTGTTTATTCGTGGTTTCAGGCCAAAGTGCAGATGTGTTTATTTGTGGTTTCATGCAGGCCACATCGCAGATTTTTTTTTTTGCGGTTCAGATGTGTTAATCGTGGTTTCAGACCACACCGCCCTTCATGGGATGATTAAAGTGTTTTTGACTTGACTTTGACTTGGCTTGACTCGACACATTCGTGGGTTCAGGTCAACTGAAGAGCCCGTGGGCCCCACAGAGGTGAGTAACGGCCAACTGTCGTCTGGTAACTGCCAACTGTCGTCTGACATCAGCAGCACTCCTTTCTATCACTCCTTTCCTTCACTCCCAAGTCAGATGTACTGGACCTGACTTGCGCAACGGATTTTCGCTGACATGACAGACAGCATATGGTCAAGTTTGCTTTGAAGCAATAGTGTTAGTAACAAGGTCTCCGAGAGAGAGAGAGAGAGAGAGAGAGAGAGAGAGAGAGAGAGAGAGAGGAGAGAGAGACAGACAGACAGACAGAAGGACAGACAGAGAGAGAGCGACAGACAGACATAGAGAGAGACAATGACACTGACAATGACAATGACAAATTCTTTTATTTCGAGGATAATGAATAAGCACCCATGTGCTTTTTTACATCCAGTCCC
>JAQIHA010001946.1:0-10166 GCA_028751875.1 Rapana venosa | reverse complement strand
GAAGAGAGGGTTACCCAGTCTAAAAGAGAGGGTAGGGAGAGAGAGACGGGCGTGAGGGCAGACAGACACGCACAGTAGAAGACTGCACTAGACAGAACCAGAGAAGGAGAACTCTGAACTCTGAACTGGTTTAATAATTATAATACATCGGCCTTAGGCCACACTACACTCTTGGGGGCTAAAACGGAAGGATGCAATATAACTTATCGAAAGCTTTAATAGGACTTTGGCATAACCCCTTGGCATGTACCCAGAACTGTACACTCTTGAATATGTATGTTCTAAGATCATGACTAGATAAAGTACTCACCTGGACCAATAATCCAAACAAAGCACATCTATAAAAAAAAAAAAAAATTTTAAATAATTTTAAAAATCTGTTCTCCGTAACTGCTTCCCAGGACACTACAAAATGATAATAGGCCTGTGAACAAAGTTACTGACAGAGTTATACCTGATATGTCAACACTTTATCGCGTACAAACTACAAGCATCGAGCACATCATCCATCGTGACAGTTGGAGAGAGATTCAAGTTAAAGATCATTGCCCCTTTCTAAAAAGAGGTAGGGAGGGAGAGAAAGAGAGAGAGAGAGAAGTCAGATCCAGTCCAACGACAAAGAGAGACGTGCAGATCACAAACAGTAGTTAAACACCACACAAACACAACACACAAAACACACACACACACACACACACACACACACGCACGCACGCACGCACGCACGCACGCACCCCAACACACCCCACACACACCCCACACCACACCACAGCAAAACACACACACACACACACAACCCCCACACGCACACCACAGCAAACACACACACACACACAGAGCTCTCTCTCTGTCTCTCTGTCCCCCCCACCCAGCCCAAGCTTTTGATAATAGTAACTGAGGCGTGGACACACTTCAATAGAGGGGACTGTGGTGGTCACTCAGAGATTCCAGTAAAACCCCCCGCCCCTCCCCCCCCACCCACCCGCACACGCGCGCGGCGCACACACACACCACACACACCACACACACACACACCACACACACACACACACCACACACACCACACACACACACACACACACACACACCACACTCTCTCTCTCTCTTCTCTCTCTCTCTCTCTCTCCTTCTCTCTCACCTCACACACACTGTGAATGGAAGAGCACTGTCTCGGCACACTGACCGTGTATGGTTTCCGTAACGAAGCACTCGTCTCGGCTGCAGAGAGATAGACAGAGGGCTGGGGTTCAGCTAGAGTGCAGTTGTCCTTAGACAAGCAGCGAAGGTTCTAGGCGGATTTTCCTTGTGGGAACAGGATAGCTCAGTGATCAGACCACTCGCTTTCCCCCAGCTAAGGTTAAACAAGCATAGAGCGTGGTTACCACTTGGATGGGTGACCGTTTGCTGCATGCTTTGGCTTCAGTGCAGTCCCCCAGTTCACCCAGCTGTAAATGGGTACCTGCCTCGAGATGGGCGCCGCCCTTAATATGCTGGCCCCTTGAGAAGTTGAGGTCTCTGATGCCTCACTCCCCTACAACCTTATAGGTTATGGGACACCTTTACCTTACCTTTAACTTCTCTTGTGGCGGTGTTGTCAAGTAGGAGTATGGGGGGGGGGGGGGGGGGGGGGGGGGGGTGGGGTAGAGCGTGGAGTTTTGTGATGTGAAGGTGATGTAAGGTGTGGGGTTCAAATCTGCGTTGAGGGTGTCCGTTTTGAGGGGATTTTATTGTTCTTTTCTCCTGGAGTTCACTGTCGTTTCACATCTCTGTTCTGCTGTTGGGTTTTTTTCAAAGAGACTTTCAAATCATTTGATCAGAATTGATGTGAATTGTTTTATTTTGAGGTTAATGAATGAACACTAACATGCCTTTTTATTTTTAAACATCTAGTCCCCATGTGCATGTGGTCTTGTCAGTTTTGCTATCTGTTCCTGCCAGCACAAGATGGCCTACTCTTCCAAAAAGGAGGAACTCTATTTGATGTCCGAGCTGTTCTGGAATATAATGATTATAACAATAATAACTACACTAGGATGCTTGACCGCCAGTCCTTATTGTGTGCAGCCTGGGGGCCCTAGTTGGCCTTTGGAGAACATTTCCAACGCTGACGTCTTTATCCCCACTTGGCCGAGAGAGTGGGGATGTACTGTGGGCAAGGCATCTCCAGTATAATCAAATTTCTGCCCAGTTTCCGAAACAGCAGCTGCCTCCTCTGCTGTTTTGGAGGTCATCGTCGAAAACGACGGACTAACATACATACATACATAACTACAAAGAAGAGATGGTTTATTTGTTTTTAATATTCTTTTCGTGTCCATGTACTTTTTCAGACCAAAAAGTAGGAGCAGATTTGTGTAGCCTCAGTGAAGTGACTGTGTGTGTGTTTGTGTGTGTGTGTGTGTGTGTGTCTGTGTGTATTTGTGTGTGTGTATTTGTGTGCTTGTGTAGAACGAACACTTCATCTTTACTACCAGAATGCACACCCTAAGAGCAATATATGAATGTACTTAGTCAAAGCAGACTAGGAAGGAAGGCTCTGTACCAGGTACTTGCCACTTAACACACTCTGCAGGTGTTGTGGATTACAGAGTGCTAGTGAGGCCATTCACCTAGAGAAAAAAAAGGATAAAAGTTCACTTGAAGAGAAGTTGTCTTCTTCTCTCCTTCGCTTTTTTACACCGTCAGATGTGTCTGGGAAAAAGAATGGTATACAAGTCCTCTTCAGCTCCTCTCGTGGACTGTATAGCCAAGCTTAGTTTGCAGGGTTATCTCCGTTGGCCACATAATCTTCCTCAGGTTGCTGAATAGCGTGCACCTCAGAAGGATGTGCTCGCCAGTCTGGTTTTCTTTGCCACAGGCACATAGTGGAGAAGGAACGAAGAAGAGAAGTGAACGTGAAGGCTTTCTGCCCACGCCAATGGCACTTTTTGCGTGTTGTGTGGTGTGTTGTGTGTGGTGTGCGTGTGGTGGTGTGTTTTGCTGCGTGATTTGTGTTGTGTTGTGTTCTGTGTGTGTGTGTGTGTGTATGTGCGTGCGTGTGAAAATAGCACACACACGGACGTTTTTGTGACAGGAAGCAAGTGGAATCACTTCATCACACTCTCTCGCAGCTCGAATCAATCTTTCGTCCTCCTCCACAGTTTATCGCAGAGCGACTGAGGCTGGTTTCAATGTTCGTTTTCAGGAGACTTGAAATAACCGTGGGTTTGTTGTCTTCATGGTTCCCTCTCCGTGGGGATGCCGGGGGCCCTGTCGGTATAAATAGCAATCCCCACCTTGTGGAAAATCTGTGCTAGGAATTCCCTCTTTTCTATCCCTCTCTGTTGTTTTTTTTAATTCTTCTCTCTTTAATCTCAATCTTCTTCCTTTTTTGTCATGTTTCTCCCAGGGGAGGTTTGACATTGATGAGCCTTCTCCATCTCTCTCTGTTTTGAGCTTCCTCCTTATGTATGCCCCTTTCTCTAAGATCATCTGCCCAGGTTTTGCTAGGTCTTCCCTGTGGTCTCTTCCCATCCACTACGAAGTTCATTGCTCTTTTTATGATGTGGTGGTCTGCTTTCCGTTGAAGCGTTCCCAAACCAGCGCAGTCCATTGGTACTAGTTCAGCCAGAAAAATCAATTTTCCCACATTCCCCAAGTTCTTCATTCGTAATTTTGTCTTCCCTTTTGGTCTTTGTCATGAAGCTTTAGCATTGGGTTTTTTCACACCCTCTTCAACAAATGTTCGACTTTTTTTGGGAAAACCCACATCCCCGAACCATACAGGGGGGAACAGGTTTTTGGGATGCAGGCCTTTGATATCAAAACAGTGTTCTCCGTGGGATTTTCGGGTTTTCCCGAGCAAAATTTCCCAAAATTTTTTCCCCATTTTTTCCAAGCCTCTTTAATCCGGGTTTCTGACAGCCAACTCAGATTTCTGAATCTTTTAATTTGTAATATTTCAGTATCGCTAAAAGTGGGATTGGGGGGGGCCCAATTAAAGCGGTTAATTTTAGCGTTTTTTCTTTTTCTGTCTTTTCTGTCTCTCTGTCTTTTTGTGTTTTTTGTTTGTCTTTTCTCTCTTTGTCTCTCCCCTGTGCCTTCTCTGTGTCTCTGTCTCTCCTGTTTTCACACAGAAATATCTAAAAAATTTCTTCACAAATGCAAAAATTTGAACAATCTCTTCAAACTATTCTGAATTTGTAAAACAGGGTTATCAGTTTAAAAACGTTTTGATTTTTGTGGATTTTTTTTATGCTTCAGCCCTCGAAACCCCGGGAACTTTGTTGGTATAACTGGTGTACAAAAATTTTGAAGCGGTTCTTTGTTTTTTTGGGGAAAATCACTCTTGGCAATGAACATTATTTGGGGTTGTTTTTTTTCCTTTTTTTTTTAAAAAGGTTTTTTTTGCCCAAAAAATAAATCCCCCCTTTTATACAGGCCCAAGGCCTCACTTTTAAAAATTGGGTTTTCCCCCCCCCCCCCTCTCTTCTCTTCTTCTCTCTCTCTCTCTCTCTCTCTCCCCTCTCTCTCTCTCTCCCCTTTTCTCTCTCTCCCCCTCTCTCTCTCCCTCTTCTCTCTCTCTCTCTCTTCCCCCTCTCTTCTCTCTCTCTCTCTCTTCTCTCTCTCTCTCCCCCCCCTCTCTCTCTTTTCCCCTCTCCCCTCTCTCCCCTCTCTTCTCCTCTCCTCTTTTCTCTCTTTTCTCTCTCTCTCTCGAGGGGAAAGCCTAGTGGTTAGAACATTGCGCTCGAAAATCGACGACCGGGTTCGATTCCCGTTCAAGGAGATTTTTTTTTTGGGGGTTAAAAAAACAATGCCGACCCCACTCTCCCCAAAAAGTCCTTCGGATGAAAAATTTTAAACCGAGGCCCCGTGTGCGAACGCACGCACAACATCTTGCGCACCCTTTTAAACCCTGTTCCGTTTTTTCAAAAAGGTAGGGAGGGCTGGGGGGAAAACAGATGAAAAAATTTAAAAAAAGCGCATACAACGGGGACTGGATGTTTTTAAAAATTAAAATAAGTGGTTTTCCAATCCTTTTATATAAAAGAATTTTAAAAAAAAAATTTAAAAAAAAAAATATCTCTCCCTTTCCCCGGACTTTTGAAGAAAGTGGGAAAATCAGGAATGGCAAAAGGAGAAGGTGAAGAAAGAAAACTTTTTTGTGCCGAGTCGGTTTTGAGCAGAAACTGCCACACCGTTTCTGCCCGCCCCGCCTCCCGCCTTTCTGTTTTCTCTGCCCTGCTGCCTCCTGGTTCCCCTTTTTCTGTCTGCCGCTGGGTTTTTTTGTCTTTCCCCTTTTTTTTTGCCTGCCTTCCCGTCTGTCCATTTTCCGGGTTTTGCCCCCTCTCTACCCCTCTGCTTGTCTGTCTGTTGCCTGTCTGCCTTCCGGGTTTCCTGCCCGTCTGTTGGTGCCTCCCTTTCTTTATGTCTGGGCTCTTATCTGTCTGCCCGGCCCGCCTGTCTGTCGTCTTTTTAGCCTGTCTTTTTCTTCTGGTCTTTTTTCCCGGCCCCCCCTGCCTCTCTGTTGGGCTATTTTTTCCCCCGTCTGTTGCCCGCCCGTTTTGCTGGGGCCCCCTTCCCCTTTTTGGGCCTTTTTGGTTTTTATTTACCTGCTTTCTGCCCTTTTTCCCCTTTAGTTTCCCTTTTCCCCCGCCTGCCTGCCTTTCCTTTCCTGTCTATCTTCTTCTGTCTGACTGTTTTTGGGCTGTTCCCCGAAAAAAACTTGGGGGCAGGGGGAAATTTAAAAATTTCTGTTTTTTTCCCCCCACCCTATTTTGGCGAGGGGATGTCTGATGTTGTATTTTCCCTTTCCCAATGAGGTCCATTTTTAAAATATTTGTCTGGCTTGGGTGGTGGTGGCTGGGCTCTGTGGGGGGGTTTGGGGGGGGTGGGGGTTAAAGTGGTTGTGGGGGGGGGGGGTGGGGGGTGGGTTCGGGGGGGTTTGTGGGGGGGGGGAGGGGGGGGGGGGTGGGGGGGTTTTGGGGGGTGGGCGGGTTGGGGGGGGGGTTGGGGGGGGGCCTCTGGTTTCCTGGGGGGAAGGGGCCTTAGTCTTGGGGTTTTCTGTCTCTCTTTTTTTTCTTTTTTCCCCCCCTCCCCCCCCCCCCCCCCCATCTCCCCCCTCTTTCTCTTCTTCCCCCTTTTCCTTTTTTTCCCCCTTTTCCCCCAAACCCCCTCCCTCTTTTCCCCCTCCCTCCCTTCAAATCCCTCCCCTCCCCTTCCCCCCCCCCCCCCCTCTTCCCCCAAAGGGGAAAGGGGGGCAGCGAATGTGGGGTCTTTATGGAGGACAGTCCTCGGTTCAATAACCTCTTGCGGTTGCATCGATGTTGTTGTTGTCACGCCCCAGCGGACATTTCCGATTTAGGATCTGAGTAAACGGTTCCGTTGCATCGTGGGAGGCGACCTTTGAGGAAGTGTTCAAGCAGACGAACCTTCCTCCAGAAAGATGTTTGGAGGCAGACAGGCGAAGGAACAGTATTTTAAATAAAAAAAATATTGATTTATTTGTATTCTTTTATGTCGAGATAATGGAATAAGCATCAGTCGAAGAGAGAGAGAGAGAGGGAGAGTAGAGGGGGAGAGGAGAGAGAGAGAGAGAGGAGAGAGAAGGAGGACTGAGGAGGGGGGAGGGAGGGGTGAGAGGAGTAATTTATTTATTCTTTAATTTCGAGGATAATGAATGAACACTCAAATGTACATTTTTACATCCAGTCCCCGTGTGTATTCAGTTGTTTAAATGTTGTCATCCGTTCCCGCCGGCACACAATGGCGACCTACTCTTCCGAAAAGCGGAACGGGTTTTAACGTGTACGCAAGATGTTCTGCGTGCGAGCGTTCGCACACGGGGACCTCGGTTTATGGTCTCATCCGAAACAGACAGACAGACAGACAGACAGACAGACAGATACAGAGAGTGAGAGGGGGAGAAAGAGGGAGAAATTTTAAGGGGAGGGGGGATGAGAGGAGAGAGATTTTTGGGAGTGGGTTTGGGAAGGGGGGAAGATGAGAGGATGTTTTAGTTTTCATTCCGAAGGATTTTTTTTAGGGGGAGAGTTAGAGTCGCACTGACGTTAACTTCGAGAAAAACCCCCCCAAACTTCTGTGAACGAGATTCAAACCGGGTCAGCTTACCACGAACGCTCACCCTAACCACCAGTTGCTTGCCCGACCAACCCCCAACCCCCCATCCCCCAACTATGGAGAGTGGGTGTTGTGTGGTGGTGGGGTGGGGGTGCTTTACCAAGGCACGGAGTTTTGTTGATGCTATACTACTGGTTGCCCCGGTTGGTAAAGGGCAGCACCCTTCCCTGCATTAGCGCAGAGCGCAGGCTTGAAATCCAACGGCCATTCATCGCCAATTGAAAAGCTTGTGTGTGGTGGGGACCCGTGTGTTGTTCTTTGGAGTCTTCTTCTTCTTGTATTTTCTTTGCATTCTTCTTCTTCTTCTTCTTTGCTTTCTTTTTCCCGTTGGCATTCTTCTTTCTTCTTTTCTTCTTCTTCTTCTTCGTATTCTTCGTATTCTTCTATTCTTCTTTTCTTTATTCTTGTATTCTTCTTTGCTTTTCTTCTTCGTTTGCATTCTTCTTCTTCGTATTCTTTTTCTTTGCATTCTTCTTCGTATTTGTTTTTCCCCTTTTTTTCTTCTTCTTTCGATTCTTCGTATTCTTCGTTATTCTTCTTTTCGTTCTTTCTTCTTCTTCTCTTCTTCTCTTTTCTTCTCTTCTTCTTTTTTTTCTTCTTTCTTTTCTTTTTTCTTCTTTTTCTCTTTTTCTTCTTTTTCTTCTTCTTCTTTTTCTTTTCTTCTTTCTTTTCTTTTTCTTCTCTTTGCTTTCGTCTTCTTCTTTAGCAGCCAGGTAATCATCATCTCATCTTCACCATCATCGTCATCATCGGTCGTCAATGATTCTCATAAGCCAATTCTTTTTAATAACTATGTGTACTTCTCCTTCTCCTCCTCCTCCTCCTTCCCTCCCTCCCCCCCTCTTCCCTCCCCTCTCTCTGTTTTCTGTCTCTCCCCCCCCCCATCTTTCTCTCCAGACTAAAAGGGAATTGTTTTGGAGATTCTAGACCATCACGGATATTTTTTAGTACTTGCGAATGGGGGGAAAAAACAGAAAAACAGAAAACAAAACAAAAGACAACAGCAACAAAAAAATCCCCAAAAAAAAACCCCACCCAACCCAACAAACACAAACAAAGCAAATAAACCCCACTATATTTGTCCCAGGGGAAAAGGACTATTTGGCCTCCCATTCTGGTCTTTGGTCTAAAGACGGGAGATGCACGTCTCTCTCTCTCTTCTTCTTCTCTCTCTCCTTCTCTTCTCTTCTCTCTCTCTCTTCTCTCTCTCTCTCCTCTCTCTCTCTCTCTTTCCACCACACCCCACGCACGCAGCCGCACGACGCACGCACGCACGCCACCACACACACCACCACACACACACAACACACAACACACAAAAAGAGAGGAGGGAGGGGCCCAAACGACGAAGGAGGCAGGCAATAGACAGATTGAAGGGTGGTAAGGGAATAAGAATTGAATAAATTTTAAAGGGAAAATTAACCCCCCGTTCCCAAAAAATTTAAATGGCTGGGACTCGTCAGGGCAGGGAGGATTTGTGTGTGTTTTTGTTGTTGTTGTTTTGTTGTTTTTGAAAAAGGGAAAAATTTTTTCAGTTTGTGGACCGTCTTTATTATTGTTACTTCCTTTGGTTTGGTTTTTTTTTTTGGTTTTGTTTTTTTTTTTTTCTATTTTTCTTCTTTTTTTTTTTTTACCGTTTTTTTAGTGGTAGGAAGGAAGGAAGGAGGAGGAGGAGGGGGGTGGTTTTGGTGGTGATGTTTGGGGGTGTTGGTTTTATGATGGTGGTTGGCGGTGATGATGGTGGTTGTTGGTGATGATGGCGGGGGGGGGTGTTGGTGATGATGGTTTGGGGGGGCGGGGGGGTGTTTGGGGGGTTTTTTGATGTGGTGATGATGATGGGGTATTAACGATGTGATATATTTAAAATTTTTTAAAACGTAATAAATTTGTAATGAATAATATATAACAATAAAGATAATAAAACAATGATATGTAATATCAATAAAAAAATGGGATTAATTAAGATATCTGGTGGTTTTTTTTTAGCGCTGCATTAGTACTGCAAACAAAAAGAAAAAGGTTGCTTGAATCATTCCCCACGCATGCAACGTTTTACAAAAAAAAACAGATTTTAAATGTACTGCACTCTTTAAACAACTCTTCTCTTCTCTCTTCTTCCTCTTTTTTCTCTCTTCTCTCTCTCTTCTCTTCTCTTCTTTCTTCCCCCCCCCCCCTTTCTTCCCCCCCCCTTTTCTCCCCCCTTTTCTCTTCTTTCTCCCCCCCTTCTTTTTCCCTGTCTCTTTTCCCCCCCTCTCTTTTTCCCCCTCTCTTTCTCCCCCCCTTCTCTTTCTTTCCTCTCTCTCCCTCTCTATTTTTCCCCCCCTCTCCTTTCTCCACCCTTCTCCCCCTCTTCTTTTCCCTGTCCTCTTTCTCCCCCCTCTTTTCTCCCCCCTTTCTTTCTCGCCCCCTCTTTTTTCCCCCCTCCTTTTCTTCCTACCTCCCCCCTCTTTCTCTTTCCCTCCCTTCCTGGATGTAAAAAAAAAAACACATAAGGTTATTCCATTTTCCTCGTATAATATAAAAGAAAAAATAAATAAATCTCTCCCCCTTTTCCCCCCCCGCCCCCTCTTTTCTCCCCATATCCCCCGTCTGTTGTCTCTTCTCTCTCTTTCTCTCTCTCTTTCTCTCTCTGTCTTCTCTCTTCTCTTTTTTTATCTCTTCCCTCCCTCCCCTTTCCCCCCTCTCAAACTCTTCTCTTTCTCTCTCTTTTCTCTCTCTCTCTCTCCTCTCTCCCCTCTCTCTTTTTTATCTCTTCCCCCCCCCTGCCTTCCTCTCTCTCTCTTTTTTTTCTCTTTCTCTCGTCTCTTCTTCTTTTCCCCGCCTTTTCCCTCTCTCCCTCTCCTTTTCTCTCTCTCTCTCTTTCTTATCTTCTTCTCTCTTTCTCCTTCCCCTTCTTCTGCTCCCAAAAATCACCGCGCCCCCACACCCCCACCCAACCCCCCCCGTCCCCCCCCCCTCTTCCCCCCCCTTCCCCTTTTCCACAACCCAACTTTTTTTTTTTCAAAACCCGGTTATGAATCCTTTTTAAGTTGAGTTTTGGTTTGTTT